>WNWU01013384.1:892752-927801 GCA_012654045.1 Ptyas mucosa | reverse complement strand
AAGAAGAAGAAGAAGAAGAAGAAGAAGAAGAAGAAGAAGAAGAAGAAGAAGAAGAAGAAGAAGAAGAAGAAGAAGAAGTAGTAGTAGTAGTAGTCATCAAGATATGCCCACTGGGAATTAAACTGATTGAAAAGACATCCATCTTGCAAGTGATTCAGAAACAAGGAAAGCAGGATTCAAACTGAATCCCGCTGATTTTTCCATGTGGACTTTTTCCTATAATCTGCCTAAGATTTGTTTTGGCTAGAACAGATTAATTTTAAATCACTGAAGGAGCATTGTTCTAAGGTTGAAAAAATAATCTGCTTGAGATCTGTGTAACTTCTATTTTTGCAGTTGTGTTTTCTTTTCTTTTCCTTTTCCTTTTAAACTGAAGCACCTATCGATCCTTCTGGGGAGACAAAGACTTGCAAATATTTCCAGCACGCCCCCACCCTCAATTAAATGTCCTCCTTCTCACCTTCTTCTTTAGCTACACGATACTGCCCAATTTCCCTCCTATCTCCTGGCTAATTTTACATTCATCACTACCTGAAATTGGAGCTGATTCCAGGAGACGTCATCTCACCTCTGATTAAAAAATCAGTTTTCCAGAGGATATAGCTGGATAATTGGGACATAGCCTCAGGGAGATTTGTCAGGCTTTCTTTCTCCCATCCTTGTGTTTGTTTGTTTGTTTTGTTTGTTGTTTTCATCCATTTTGGCATCAACTCAAGGTCAGCAAGACAGAGCAAAACAATATAATGGAAAGCAGAAAAAGAAATAGAGAGTGAGATGGTGCATCTAGCCAATACTGCCAGAAGACATAGACCTATCCAACAAGAAGCCGAATCACTGTATAGATAGTTCTCGACTTACCACCATTTGTTTAGTGACCGTTCAAAGTTACAACAGCACTGAAAAAAGAGACTTATGATCATTTTTTACACTTACAACTTTTTCAGCATCCCACGATCCTATGATCAAAATTCAGGTGCTTGGCAACTGTCTCATATTTATGACGGTTGCATTGTCCCCGGGCCATTTGTTCACGTTTTGTGACCTTCTGATGAGCAAGGTCAACGGAGAAGCTGCTAACTTAACAACCATGTTATCAACTTAACAACTGCAGTGATCCACATAAGAACTTTGGCAAGAAAGGTTGTAAAATAGGACAAAATTCACTTAACAACTGCCTTGCTTAGCAACAGAAATGTTGAGCTTGATTGTGGTTGTAACTTGGGGACTACCTGGAGTCAAGATCCAGGAAGACAGCTAGGCCTTTAAGGCTCTCCAGAACCCCATTAGGATGGGAGCCAGTAGATCTCAAGGGGGGGAGATCTCATTCTACAGGGCAGGCATTGCAGTCAAGAAGGTCCCAATAACCAATGCAGGTTATGATGGCAGAGAGACCATAGGATGTTGAAACCGGGCTCTCTCCGTCTTCAGTTTCTGGAGCTGTGGTGGCGCAGTGCTTAGAATGCAGTATTGCAGGCTAACTCTGCTCATTGCCAGGAGTTCGATCCTGGTCAGCTCAAGGTTGACTCAGCCTTCCATCCTTCCGAGGTGGGTAAAATGAGGAGCCAGATTGTTGGGGGCAATAGGCTGACTCTGTAAACAGCTTAGAGAGGGCTGTAAAAGCACTAGGAAGCGGTATATAAGTTTAAGTGCTATTGCTATTCTGCAGCTAGCTAGCTTTGGTGTTTGGTTGGATGTACAGGGCTATAAGTATGATCTTGGTCAAGGTCCACCTACACAATATATAATTTGAAAGTGTCAACCTTGGGTAGCTTTCATAGAAAGGACAGTGCTTAAACAAATGGTCACAAGTCAAGGACTACCTTCAGTCCCTTTGTTTTTCCTCCAAATACTACAGTTTCATGTCCCAAAAACCAGGAGAAGATACTGGCCCCCGGTCCTACTTGTTATTCCATGATTCACTTTCTAAATATTTTCCCCAAGGGACAACACCCATGAGTGACCCAGCTGTGGAGTTTTATCTCCTTTGCTATTTTCTCCCTTGTCAAATTGGGGAATGAAATCCAAGCATCGCAGAAAGCTCCAACTTTTTGACCCAAAAAGAAGTTTTCTACTTGGCCAGTGTGTCTCATCCTTGGCAGCTTGAAAGTGTATGGACTTCAACTCCCAGAATTCCCCAGCCAAAATGAACCAGTGTAATCTTTCAGAGTACGGCACAGAAGTTGCATTATGCATAAATTCAGAATTTGTGATCCTTGGATGCTGCATCTGTTTTAAATGGATGCTAACCTGGATGCTGGCACCCAAATTTTGATCACGTAACTGTAGGGATGCTATGATAGTTGTAAGCACGAGAACTGGTCGTAAAGTCATTTCTTTCAGTGCCGTTGTAACTTGAAATGGTTTCTTAGTGTACGGCCATAAATTAAGGACTATCTTTGTATACTTTAACTTTTTTTTCTGGACAAATAATCTTTTGGACAGTGATATTAATGAGATTATTGATTTGCCTCATAATTGGCGCAAAAGCTGCCATCAGAGCCCAGGATGTTAAACTCTGAGAACAGAAATTTTAGCTATGCTTCCGAAGACTTTTGAGTCAAACAGCAGGTCACTGAGGTTTCCAAATTAGATCATGTCAAACTCAAGGAAGCAAAAGGTATTTTTGAACAGCTGCTATAGAACAAGCTGGTGGATCAGCCCAGGGTTGAGCAGATCAGCTTAAGGATCCTGATTCTTTCTCCTTTGCCTTCCTAATTGCTTGGGCCTTCACTGCCCTTGAGAATTTCAGTGCAAGTGCAGCACTTTTTATCTGCCAAAATATTTTTCTGAGCTTGCTGCCAAATGCTGTGCCCCCCTGGTGCAGCCTTCTATAGAATGGCGGTTTGCAGGCAAACTGGAATGAGAAATAGGAATGACCCAGCCACTGGATAATCCTGTTAGGAGGAACAAGGCATGAGTATCCCTTAGCATCCGGGCATCGGTGACCTTCACCGGACCTTTCTCACGGCCATAAAATACGATAGTTCCAAATTTCTCAAGCACTTTGCGTTAATAGCATTCGGCTTCCTCTTTCTTTGTTCTACAGCCAGCCAGCCTGCTCTGCACTTCCCTGTAATTACTGGATCTCGGAGAGGTGGGAAATAGAGATGACCGCCACGCCTTTGCTAATTCCACAGAGTTCAGGATTTATCAGCTGTAATCCAAATGCAAAGTGCGTTGACTTAGAAATCAGCCTCTTTGGCCTGAGCCGTCATGAGATTGCATCTGGTTGTGATGATGCTTCAACCGAGGTAGGGGGATTTCCAGAAACATGGTTTATGGCTTAGCATTTGACATGTAAATCAGACCAAAGAGTCTTTGTTCAGCTCAATCAGGTTAGAGCAAAACATGAATAATGCTGACATATGAACCAGTTATTAAAGCCAATATTTGTGATTGCTGCTAAATATGGTTATTAAATCATAGAATAACAGGGCTGTAAGAGACTTCTAGTCCAACCTCCTGATCAAGGCAGGAGCCCTTATATCATCGTGGATAAATGGTTGTGACTTTTTTTTTCTTGAAAACCTCCAGTGATGGAAGACTCACAGCTCCAGGTAAACTGTTCCACACATTGTCCTCATTGTCAGGAAATTTTTCCTTAGTTCTAGGTTGGATCTTTCTTTAACAATCCTCACCCATTGCTTCTTGTCCTCCCTCAGGTGCCTTGGAGAATAAATCAACCCCTTATTTATTTGTCGCATTTCTATGCCGCCCAACTCCCAAGGGACTTATCTCTGTGACAGCCCTCGAGTACTGGAAAATGGCTATCATATCACCCCTAATCCTTTTGTTAAGCTAGACATAACACTACCTAGCTCTCTCAACCATTCATCATACAGTTTAGCTTCCAGTTGTCTTATCATCTTTGTTGCTCTTCTCTGCACTCTTTTTAGGGCCTCAAATATTTCTTTTTTGTTATCTTGGTGACCAGAACTAGACACAATATTCCAAGTGTGACGTTGTTAGTGCAATATAAAGTAGTATTATCACGTCTCATAATCTGAAACCATGGTTCCCAAACCAATGGCAAAATTCACGTGACAAACCAAATCTGAAGAAACAGATCAAATCAAGTTGTCTGATGGCTAAGTGTGAAGTATGAACTCTCCAAACAAGGGTTGATATTTGCTAGTCAGATAACTTTGTACCAATGAACTTTTTATCTGGGGCAGTGATGGCTAACCTTTTCAGCACCAAGTGCCAAAAGTGCATGCGTGCGTGAGTGAAAGCATGTGCGTGTGCATGCATACCCATAATGCAATGTATGTGACAGCCCCGTGTGCGCCCCGCACTCATGCACACTGGGCTCCTGCAAGTGTGCTCCACTCCGAGCATTCGCACTCATCTCTCGCATGCGTCCTGCTCATGCGCAGCAGAGACCCAAAAACCAGCTAGCTAGTGGGAGGCGTGCACACATGCATGGCAGAGCTGAGCTGGGGCGATGGCTCACGTGCCCGCAGAGAGGGCTCTGCGTGCCACCTGTGGCATGTGTGCCAAAGGTTTGCCATCACGGATCTAGGGTATGGGGAGGGGGCAGTGGTAAAATCTTCCCCAGTTTGCCACCAGTTCGCTGCCTGTGCATGTACAGTGCACACCGAATGTACTCTGCGCACACATGTGCAGCGCATGCCAAATGCATGTTATGAGCGGTACGCAGTAAACATGTGCTTCACGCGGAAAAAAGAGGCTTTGGAAGATAAGTAGAACAGCGAGGGGGGGAACAGTTGTGCCGCGCAATTTAGATTCATTAGAAAGCAAGATTTCCTATTTTCTAGCGATTTTAAATCGCGCGGCACAGCTGATCATCGGAAATACTGGTTCGAACCAACCGGTAGCTTTTATTTTACTACCAGTTCGCCCAAAGCGGTAGTTTTTATCATTACCGGTTCACTCAAACTGGTGCGAACCGGTAGCATTTCACCGCTGGGAGGGGGCATTTGTGTGTGTATATGAAAAGTAAATATAGTGGCTGCAAACGTGATTGAAACCCTGCATATCCTCTAAAAAAAAAAAGAAGATTTTGATCACGTATGGTAGTTGTGTCCAAAATCATCCACCCATCCCATAGATGTTCCTGCCTCCATTACTTTGCTTCTGACTTTGCTAGCTAAGGGAATTAAACCGCGTTCGTTGGCTTTTCCGATCAATTCCTC
Organism: Ptyas mucosa; assembly: GCA_012654045.1. Lineage (NCBI taxonomy): Eukaryota > Metazoa > Chordata > Lepidosauria > Squamata > Colubridae > Ptyas > Ptyas mucosa. The sequence continues at coordinate 922,645 of WNWU01013384.1, read as the reverse complement.
ATAGAAATCCTTCTTGTCTATCTTCAACTTCTCCTCTTCCTTTTCTATCTTTTCCTCCTCCTCTTCCTTTTTTCATTTTTTTTCTTTCTTTCTTTCTTTCTTTCTTTCTTTCTTTCTTTCTCTCTCTCTCTCTCTCTCTTCTCTTCCTCCTCCTTTTCTACCTTGTCTTTCTCTTTTCTTCCTTCTCCTTCTTTAAAGTAATGTTATCCTAGCAAGAGGCAAATAGAGACAAAGTCCATTTATATGAACTACTTTGAAATGTGATTGGGCTGGAAAAGGCATAGAAATAAGTGAAAAAAATGTAAGTGAAAAACTGACCATGCTCAATTTAGCAATTAGCAATGTAAGGATGGACACCCGTGGTGGGTTTCAATTTTTTTTACTACTGGTTCTGGGGTGTGGCTTGGTGGGCATGGCTTGGTGGGTGTGGCAGGGGAAGGATACTGCAAAATCCCCATTTCCTCCCGATCAGCTGGGACTTGGGAGGCAGAGAATAGATGGGGGTGGGGCCAGTCAGAATTTTTACTACTGATTCTCCGAACTACTCAAAATTTCTGCTACCAGTTCTCCAGAACTGGTCAGAACCTGCTGAAATCCACCTCTGATGGACACGTCATAATTTCCTATCCTTTCTTGCTGCCACTTTTCCACTATCCATTTTATATTTGTTATGCTGACCCTCAAGACTCAGCAAGAAGTTAACTGTCTCTTTAGACAGTAAAGAACAGAAATATATCAAAGAGTTCTTGATTTCCGTGGGATGCAATTAAATCTAGTGGCCCCTTTTGACTCAACTGTATAATGATGGTGTCCATGGAAGATTATCTGGCTAGCTCATTCTACTCAGATTATCAAAATGTTTAATGGATTAGCAAACCCTATATTTAAATGTCTAAAGACAGCTGGCTTCACTGTCAATTATTTTGACTGTTGCTCGCTATTTACTCATCTTAGACGCAATCTTTTATAAAATCCCATTGATTTTAGTGGGAACAACTCACCCTATAATTACTGGGTGGCTGTAACTACTTTGTGCAGTCATTCTGCTCCCAGACAATCAGCTCTCTCTACCTCTTGCCCCTACAAGTTTAGTAAAGCAAAATTCAATATGAAGTTGAATCAGATGATCTGAGTTTTATCCTGCCTGGGTCACTCCAACCTGAATGCAGTAGGACTTTTATATCCCTAAGAATGGCAGATATGTAATGTTTTATTTACTTCTGCATTTTGTCTACTGGCTCAGTCATCAAAAGAGGGACCACGTTTCGCCCTCACTTAAAACCTTCAACTTTTTTTGAGTTTGGTGGGCTTGTGTGAGCCTAATGACTTGTGGACAGTTGAATAATTAGCATCATGGACATATCCAGCCACTGAGTAGATTTCTTCTATATTGGAGAATGTGTAAGTTCTGAAATGTTTCTCAGAAAAGTATTTCAATGCAGATAATTTGGATAATTGGTACATGTTTATTATTATATTTGCTTTAATAAAACCTATTAGCAAACAGGTACAATGTCCATTTACATGAACCGCTTTGAGATGGGATTGTGTTGGAAGCAGAGCAGAAAGGGAAGGGAAAGTGGGGGAAAATGTTTGTTAGTGAAAAAATAACCATGCCCAACCATTGAATGGAAGCTTCTCTGTCTCTGTCTCTGTCTCTGTCTCTGTCTCTGTCTCTGTCTCTGTCTCTCTCTCTCTCTCTCTCTATCTATCTATCTATCTATCTATCTATCTATCTATCTATCTATCTCAGGGAGGGTCTTAGCAGTCTCTGTTAGCAGTTACAAAAAATGGATATGCCAGGATTTCATATCCTTCCATGAAAAAGGACATCATTTTTGTGCATGTTGGTCAAACAGACATATTATCCAGCACAATATTTGCAACACAGAGAGAGGAAAGAGAAAGAGATATTAGCATAGCCCTTCTTCTTCTTCTTCTTCTTCTTCTTCTTCTTCTTCTTCTTCTTCTTCCTCCTCCTCCTCCTCCTCTTCCTCTTCTTCTTCTCTCCCCCCTTCCTCCTCCTCCTCTCCCCTCCTCCTCCTCCTTCATCCTTTCTCTTTTCTCTTCCTTAATTGTCCCAGGTGAAATTACAGCATCTTGTTCCCCATTAACCAGCTTGTCACTCAGCTGCAGAGGGGCTTGGCAGGTCTTAGGTTTATCCAGAGCAGCTCCACTTGAGAGCTCAGAGACATGAATCAAAATAGTTGCATGATGTCATAATGGGAATGTGCTCCAGCCAGTGGGTGCCAAGGATTGTCTGCTCTAAAAGCGTGGTTTCCTTTTACAGACTTTTTTAAAGGGACATCACGCTGAACTGCACATGGTCGTTCCCTTCCAGCAATCTCGTGCACCAGGCAGGCTTTTAAATAAAAAGAGGCAAGCTGCAGATCTTCTGGTCATAATCCATTTTCCCTGAAGCTGCTTGGGCATTTCTTCTACCTCCAGAGCTGCTGCGTCTTCTCCTTTCAGAGTTAGCAGGGATTTTAAGCACGGCTATTGTGAGCTAGCTGGGTTTGTGCAGCTGTTCAGGGCATCCATAGATGCTGGTGGAGTTGCTTGGAACTGGCATCGGGAAGGTCCCATTCAAGACCAACTCTTGATAAAGCTTTCTGCTTTTAAATTCTGCGGGGTTAAATTGAGGGAACTGGAGAAGAATTGGCTTCATCCCCTTCATCCTAGACAGAATTTTTCCCACTGCTGTGTTTTGACATCTTCAACGGGTGCCTTTCTCCCTACCTTCTGCTCCACCTGTGGGCTGGATTTTTTTGCTTGGAACCAAGGTTATGATTGACAGCTGCTAGTGACTGAGCCCATGAAGCGGTTTGGCAGCCTGCGGGGGAGTAAGAAACGAAAGGATCAAGGCAGGAGTTCGGAGAGGCGCAAATCGGAACCTCATGGCCTTTTAGGTAGGCAAACTTTGCCAGTCTTCGGGCAGGAGTGGGAAGCGTCTAATGCGGAGTTTCTCAGTCTTGGCAGCTTGAAGATGTGTGAACTTCAACCCCCAGAATTCCCCTGTCAGCTTGCTGGTTGAGGAATTCTGGGAGTTGATCCACACATCTTCAAATTGCCCAGGTTGAGAAACCCTGGTCTAATGTCTTCTTGATTAGAAGAAGGGACGTGCAAGAGGCAGCTAAATGGGGATTCTTAGGAAGAGCTGTTGGATCCACATTACAGATATCTTGAGGACTAGCAGAGGGCAAGAAAGAGGTACAGAAAACTCTAACTCATCACTACCATCTGCTGTCTATCTAGATCAATGTTTCTTAAGATGTTTTTGCTCTCAAAACTTTTCCTATTTTTTAAATTTATGGAGGATCCTAAAAGAGCTTTGCTTTGTATGGGTTATAGTCATCTATATTTACCATATTAAAAATTAAAACATAGGCAGCATTTAGAATATTTATTTACTGAATAGGGTAAAATAATATTTAACTCATTAGATATTAGCTTAACATTTTTCATGAAAAAACCTTGTTTTTTAACAAATAAAAATAATAATCAAAAGAGTGACATTGTTTTAAATTTTTGCAAATATTTTCAAAACCTGGCAAATAATTTTGTTTCTATGATTCCCTAAGGAGGTTGTGTGGGATTCCAGGGCTCCACTGATCACACTTGGAAGAAACAATTGTTGTAGAACTTGACAACTGATTTTTTAAAATTCAGATTTTTTTTTTTTTTTTGAACAGCAAAAGTTTTAAGTTCCATTTTGCTTTATTTTAAATTTCATAGTGTAACTTCGCTGCAAATGTCTAGCGTATGGAACTTTAATAGGACCTATTACAAAATGACTCCAGTTGAATAATAGATCTGTGGTCAAAGCCAGCCACAGTCTGGCTGAAATGTCTGAATATAAGTATTAATATTAGTGTGGGACTCAGCATATAGCAGATCTTGGCTGGTCTTGAACAGCTAAGCAGGGTTTGACCTGGTCATTATTTGGTTAGAACGCAACTGGTTATTACTTGGTTAGGACGCAACTAGACTATCCCAGGACTGTCAAGAAGGATTCATTTATTCAGCTTTCTCTTTTGGTCGGTTATTCTGCTTAGTTTCTCTGGAATCCTGTTCTGTTTTGAAGAGAAAGCAAAGAAAACAAGAAGTTTAGTATCAACATGAAGAAGCACACAGACAGAGACTGTTTTGTCTCCTTTCTATAGTTTTTGAGAAGATATTGAGAGAATGATTGTAGTATCTTAGAATTTGTTGTTTCTAACTTCAAAGGGGGGGAGGGAGAGCAGGCAAGTAGGTTTTCCAGCAAAATTGAGATAACCAAAGGCTACCATGATTTGACGCAAAAGGAAGATGAGAAAAGAAGCAGCTATTATGGGAGAAATTGTTTTCCTTAGATTTTCAACACAAACGTGACCTATTCATACCTCCCAACTAAGAAGCAAACTCAAAAGACAGCTTATTGTGATGTTTCAAATTTGAAATGCTGCAGTGCTATTATCCAATAAAGAAATGGCAGGTCAGGAAATGTGTACAAAAATGCATGTTGCAAGATCCAAAAAAACCCATATCCAAAAACTTGGGACCCGTATATTTGCCTTCGTTCGTGAAAAATGCTTGTATTGATGAAAGTGCTGCCTTTGGTTACCCCAAAATGGCACATGTGTGTATCTAAGTATATGGTAGCAAAAATGCACATCTAGTTAGATGGGAGAAATTGGTCAGGATAGCATTTCAGAATTAAGAATGCTTTTCTATGGGGGCTTTATTAATGCAAACTAGCTATAGCAATGAGATGAAATTGAAATGGGAATAAGTGAGGCTTTGAGTGAAAAATAAAAGGGATATTATTTTCCTCAGAGACAGTGGTGTAACCTTCTGGTTCCTCTTGTCTCCTAGCTGATGGAATACAGAATATACAGTACAGGTAGTCCTCAACTTACAATCATTCGTGTAATGACCTTACAAAGTTACGACGGCATTGGAAAAAGTGACTTATGACCAATTTTCAAACTTATGACTATTGCAGAATCCCCACGGTCACGTGATGCACTGTTCCAAGGTAATGGGATCACCACTTGTGACTTTGTGACACACCATGGAAGGAGGTCACTTGCGAGACATCTGGGTGCAGCACCATGATTAGCTATGACTGCTACATCTAGGGCAGGTAGTCCTCAACTCACAACCATTCATTTTGTGACCGCTCAAAATCACAACAGCACTGGGGGAAAAAGTGACTTATGTCTGGTTCTCACACTTAGGGCCATTGCAACATCCCCATGTACATGTGTTCAAAATTTGGATGCTTGGCAACTGGCATGTACTGTATTTTTCAGACTATAAGACGCACCTTTTTCCCCAAAAAAAGAGGGTGAAAATCTGGGTGCGTCTTACACGCCGAATGTAGCCCCGCCCAGCTTCTCAAATGGCGGTTTCAGAGACTGAAAAAAGCATCAGAAATGAAGCTCCAAAAAAGAAGCCCCCAAACAGAGCTTCAGAGGCTTTTTTTCTGAAGCTGTCTTTTGGAGGCTTTCAGAGGCAGAAAAGAAAGTTTTTTCTGAAAAGGAGTTTCAGAAGTTTCAGAGGCAGAAATAAAAGCAAAAAAAAGCAAGGCACAAAGCTCACAACCAAGGATTGTGTTGCTAAAATTCACCTCTGGAAACAGCTGATTGGGGGTATTCTGGGAGGCCAATCCACCTGCCAATCAGCTTTTTTCTTATTTTCCTCCCCAAAAACTAAGGTGTGTCTTATACTCCGGTGCATCTTATACTCTGAAAAATACGGTATTTGTAACTGTTCCAGTGTCCCAGAGTCATGTGATCAATTTTTGCCAACTTCTGACCGGCACAATCAATTGGGAAAGCCACATGATTTACTTAACAACTGCATTGAATCACTTAACAACCATGGGAAAAAGAGGTGCAACTCACTTACCAACTGCCTTGCTTGGCAACAGAAATGTTGGGCCTAATTGTGGTTGTACATTGAGGACTACTTGTAATTCTCAAGCCTCCAAAATGCTTGACATCATCTTCCTCAGCCCTCCAGATGTATTGCCAATATATTTACAGGCAGTCTTTGACTTACAGCCATAATTGAGCCTACGATTTTGGTTGTAAATTGTGAGAGCCATAAAGCAGGTACATGACCATTGCTGAATTTACGAGCCCTTTTTGCGGCAGTCACAAAGGGAATCATTAAGGGAATGCTGCGGTCATTGCGTTGGGATAATTTTTGCCAGAAACTTGAAATAAAATTCCTATTTTCTACAAAAACGTTGTAAAGGTGACCATGAGGTACTGAAAATGGCTGTAAATGCCGTGTCTGAAGGACATGGCAACGAATCCAGGTTGCTCCCATTCTCCATTGAGAGTGGAGACAGCAGCCAGCATGGGTTGTCCCAGCCCAATCAGATTGAAGGACTGAGTCTGTCATAGATCTTAAGTCCCGCCTATGTTGCCGGGCAGATCCCAGCTTTGACTCAGTCCTTCAGTCTGGACAGGCGTGTGGGACTGTCTCTCTGGCCCTTTTGGCTGGTTTTCTCTCTCTCTATTAGAGCCTTCAGCTCAAATTTCTCCTTCCCTGGTTTTTGGACTTCATGGTTTTGACTTGGACAGTTTCTTGGACGTTGATTGTGGATTGTGGACATAAACTGTAAGACTTGGCCTCAGGGGCGGTCTCTCCGCTTCTGAGGGGAATTTCCCCTTGGTTTCTTCCCTGTTTGTTTTTATTGAACGTTTGAAGGCTGCCTAACTTCGCGCTCTCCTCCATTTGACTGTTTTCGGGAGCTGTGGGGCTTCGCGCTCTCCGTGCGGCTGTCACCGCCCACGCTGCACCTGCTGTCTTCGTGCGGCTTTTCTCCTACAGCCTTTTTTGCCGCTACTGTTTTTTTCGCCGTTCCGACGAACAGCTGATTTCTGCGGAGCCGAAGCGGCAAGGGGATTTGGCTTGGCGCGACCCTCTCATTATTGACAGTTGCTTGACAGTCGCTTGCCTCTGGGGAGTTCTGTTCGCCTCCCTCTTCAATTTAAAACTGGGCTTATTGCGAGCCATTAGTGGAGCCTCGCGCTCCCCTGCCTGTTGTGGATTGGCCCCGCCTCCTGCAGCAAGTTGGCAGTTGCTGCTAATCTCGCGCCTTTGGGCTGCTGGAGATTTTCTGTGGAGTCTAGCGCTCCCGTTTGACAGCGACTTGGACCACGCCTCCTTGAGCCATTGTGCCTGGTGGAGCTTTGCGCTCCCGCAGGGTTGTTGTTGTGAGGTTTGCCCGAATATTCGGAGCTCCTCTTTATTCAGGGATTGAGTTCTACTGTCTCTCCCTGTTGGCCTCTCCTAGCCTTCCCTGGGTGGAGCTTCGCGCTCCCTTTATTGTGGACCTGTCAACTACTTTCTACCGTTTATCTGCCTTTCAATCATGCCCAAAAGCCTGCAAAAATCCAGGGATGGACGGAGGGCTTCCAGTTCTACTCGAGAGGCTCACTCTGCTTTGCCCATTGATTCTGCTAAATTGCCATCTGTGGTTCCTGCGCGCCCCAGTCACAAAGCGTCTGGTCATGCTACGTCTTCCAAGGCAGAACGGCGCCGTGATAAGGTGCTACAAAAAATTTGCGCCAAGGCTGGTGGAAACAGCACAACACCCAAGGAGGTGAGGCCATCATCCAAGGGTGTGGTTGCTTCTGGCCCGACAGAGGATCAATCTGACCAAGCGTCTTTAAAGGACTGCCCAGTTGTTATCCGGCCGGACACACTGTGGGGCACTTCTCCTGAAGCACCTGCTTCTGCGTCCCCATCTGAGACTCCTGCCCCTGCCGTTTCACTGCCTCCATCGGAACCTTCCTCTGTTCCACCTTCGGCTGCTCCACAGGTTCCGGCTCCCCCTCCATCAGTGGCACCTCCTGGTTCCAGCGTTCCTCAAGCTGCAACTTTCTTGTCTCCAGCTCAGATTCAGCAGTTTATCGCAGCGGCCGTACAGCAGTCTCTGGCGGAGCAGTTTCGCCCCTCCAGCAGGGCTACTTCTGTGTCATCTGGGGCTCGGTCCAGGAGAACTGTTTCCGGTCACGAGGTTGCCCGTTCTGCTGAGGCTCCGGCTTCGCCCGTATCTTCGGCGGGGTCTCACGCTTCTTCTGCTCCCGATTTGGACCTTCAGGATTTTGACCTGTCGGAGGACGAGGGTCTTCCGCCGGACCAGCCCGCATTCACTGGACTCTTCCCGCAGTCATTATTTAAATCTCTGCTGTTCAAAGCGGTGAACACTGCTGGATTCGGTCCTCCGGCCCCACCACAGTCTTCTACCCCGGGTCCTTCAGGGGCATTGGATCCTTTATTTGCTGAGCCATCCAAACCTGTGGACTTCATTCCTACCCCGCCATTGTTCCTGGATGTCATTAAGAGACAGTGGAGTGCTCCGGGGGCGGGCCCTTCTCCTTCTACGACTGACCGTCGGAATTTCAATGTCGCTTCTGAGCTGGCTTCATTGCTTGAGGTTCCCTCCATCGACACACCGGTGGCAGCACTACTTCCGAATGCTTCTGTTCCTGGCCATCCCGATGAAGGTCTTCGTCCGGAGGAGCGCCGCTCTGACCAAGTTCTGCAACGGTCATTTCAAGGGGCGGCTTGGGCCGTCCGCTCGGCATCTACCGCCTCGTTCTTTAACCGGACTTCCTTGCTCTGGCTCCGTCAATTGCAGGACAATTTGACATCGACGGACGTTCGAACAAAACAGGACTTAAATAAGATCATAGCTGCTCTACAGTTTTCTGCAGATGCCACCCTCCATGCAGCTCGTTTTGCAGCCAAGTCGTTAGCATCTTCGGTGGTAGCTCGCCGTTTGATCTGGCTGCGCCATTGGCAGGCGGATGCCCGCCATAAGTGGCGTTTGGCATCGGTTCCCTTTACGGGTTCCAAATTGTTTGGTGATTCCTTGGACGCTTTTCTCGTGGAAACGAGAGATAAACGGAAGGTCCTGCCAGCTGCCTACCGTAGAGGGGAATCCAGATTTGCTCCCTACCCGTCCCGTTTCCATTCGCGAGGGTGGGATGGGGCTAGCACTTCCTTTGCCCCGCCTAGACAACAGAGCTCCTTCCACAACAGGTCCCGTGGTTCACAGGATAGATCATTCAGAGGTAGGACCCTTCTATCCAAACGGCCCTTTCGAGGGGGAGGAGGTCGTCCGTTCCGACGCCGTCGTTAACTGCATTTCTGACCCTCCCATTGGTGGCAGATTGGCCCTTTTTGTCCATCGTTGGGAATGTTCTACTTCTGATCAGTGGGTCCTGGCCACCCTTAGATCCGGGTTGGCCATAGAGTTTGTCTCCACTCCCCCGATGTCCTTTGTCTGCTGTCCGCTTTCGAATTCGTCCGCTAAACGATCCCTTATGGCCTCGGCGGTTCAGCACCTTCTGTCCATCAGGGCTATTCAGAAAGTCCCTGAGGGTCAGGAAGGTTTGGGATTTTACTCCCGGGTGTTTTTGGTACCTAAGTCATCGGGGGGGTGGCGACCTATTCTAGATCTTAAGCGTCTCAACCGGTATGTTGTTTACCGAAAATTTAAAATGCAGTCTTTGAGAACGATACTTGACGGTGTTCGGAGGGGCGATCTCCTTTCCTCCATTGATCTTACAGAGGCTTACCTCCATATTCCGATTCGTACTTCACATAGGTGTTTTCTCCGTTTTTATTATGCCGGTTCCCACTACCAGTATAGGGCCCTCCCCTTTGGCCTTTCTTCGGCCCCTCGGACCTTTACCAAGGTCTTAGCGGCTTTAGCTGCTTCCCTTCGGGCCCGGCCCATTCGTCTCCAGTGTTACCTGGATGACATCTTAATTTTGTCTTCTTCCCCGGAGCAGGCAGCAACTGATGTATGTGCCACGGTCCAGGCGTTGGCTTCTCACGGTTTTTCCGTTAATACGGAAAAGAGTCACCTTACTCCTTCTACCCGTTTGGTTCATTTGGGAGCACTGATAGACTCAGTGGCGGGGAAGGTGTATCTTTCCCAGGAACGTCAGGACAGTTTGAGGTCATTAGTGACTAGGGTTCAGGGCTCCCGTACGGTCTCTCCCTTTGTTTTGTCTCAACTTTTGGGGAAAATGATCTCCGCTATTTCTCTGGTCCCGTGGGCTCAGCTTCACTCCCGTGAGCTTCAATGGTTTCTTTTACCATTGCAGAAGGCTGGCAAAGGGACTTCCTCCGCCAAGATTCCACTGCCTCAGACTGTTCGCAGGTCCCTTCATTGGTGGCGCTCGTCGGCGATTTCAGCAGGCTGCCTTTTCATCGAGCCTCAGAGAATAGTAGTAACCTCGGATGCCAGTCTTCTCGGTTGGGGGGCCCATTGCCAAGGGCAGATGGCCCAGGGCCGGTGGACTTCAAGCGAGACTCACAGACCGATCAATTGGCTGGAGTTGCAGGCGATATTTCTGGCGCTTCGCTCTTTCCGTCATCTTCTGGCCGGGGGCCATGTTCTAGTCCGCACGGACAATGTGACCGCGAAGGCGCACATCAATCGTCTCGGAGGCACGCGGTCCAAGTCTCTAATGGCAGTTTCCATGAAATTGGGGATCTGGGCAGAGCGACACCTGGCTTCCATCAGGGCGGAGCACATCTCCGGGACGGCAAACAGCCAGGCGGATTGGTTGAGTCGTCAGCAGGTAGACCATGCGGAATGGCACCTTCATCCCCGGATTTTCCGGAATCTGACAGATCGCTATGGTCTCCCGCAGGTCGATCTATTTGCGACCTCAGCGAACGCTCAGCTTCCCCGGTTTTTCGCACGCTACCCATCTCCACGAGCGGAAGCCGTCGACGCTCTTCGGTCCCCGTGGCCCGCGGGTCTCCTGTATGTGTTTCCACCGATCCCTCTGCTGGCCAAGGTCATCCGAAAACTGTTGATGGAACGTGCGGAGGTGATCCTGCTGGCTCCCCACTGGCCTCGGAGGCCCTGGTTTGCGGACCTTCTCTCCTTGTCTGTCGCCCCTTCATGGCGCCTTCCCCAGGAAGTGGACGTTCTGACGCAAGGGGAGCTGAAACATCCGGACCTCCCTTGGCTCAATTTGACCGCTTGGCGGTTGAGCGGGGCATGTTGACTGACGCTCATATTCCTCTGGAGGTGGTCGATACAATTCAAGCCGCTCGGCGGCCGTCCACGGACCGCATCTATTCGGCCACTTGGCGGGCCTTTTGTACTTGGTGTGAGCAGCACGAGGTCTGTCCTATTCAGGCGTCTATTGTGAATATCTTAGTGTTCCTGCAGGACGGCCTGTCCAAGGGCCTCGCCCCGAACACCTTGCGACGTCAGGTGGCAGCTATTTCCTCGGTCCTTACCTGTGGCAACTTGGCTTCTTTGTCCCAACATCCTCTTATTCGGCGTTTTCTACGTGGGGCTGTGAATTTGTGTCCGCCTGTTATCCATCGCTACCCTACGTGGGACCTTTCGTTTGTCTTGAACTCTCTGGCGGGTCCGCCATATGAGCCTCTGCGATCGACTAGTCTACGTCTACTATCGTGTAAAGTCGCCTTTTTAGTCGCCATAACTTCCGCACGTCGGATTTCAGAAATCGCGGCTCTCTCCACTCGCTCGGATCTTTGTGTGTTCCATGCGGACCGGGTCGTCCTCCGGTTGGATCCGACATTTGTACCCAAAGTCAACACGACATTCCACCGATTGCAGGAGCTTATCCTGCCGGATTTCTGCCCTCACCCCGTTCACCCTCGGGAGCGTAAGTGGCATCTGCTAGATGTTCGCCGGGCACTTCGGGTATATCTGAAAAGGACTGCTTCGTTCCGCCGCACAGAGGCTCTGTTTGTCTCCTTCTTACCGACTTCCTTGGGGACTAAAGTGTCATCCTCCACCATCGGTCGCTGGATCCGCCATACTATTTCTTTTGCTTATGAACTTCGTGCTTTACCAAGGCCTCCTCATGTCACGGCTCATTCGACGCGCAGCGCAGCTACTTCAGCGGCTTGGGCTACTCAAGCGTCTTTACTCGAGATCTGCAGGGCGGCTACCTGGACTTCTCCATCTCCTTTTATCCATCATTACAAACTGGATTCATTTGCCTCAGCAGACGCTGCGTTTGGTCGTCGTGTTTTACAGAGGGTTCTTTCTGCGGAGGGTTCTACGGACCAGACTGGTCCCCCCCTGGTTTAGGGACAATGAACTTGGGTATGTCCCATGCTGGCTGCTGTCTCCACTCTCAATGGAGAAGGGGCGTTGGTCCTACCTGAGACGCACCTTCTCGTTGAGTGGAGACAGCAGCCAGACCCTCCCTTCTTCAGTCTGATGTTTCTTTATTGCTGTTACTTTCTCCGCTATACTTACCTTTCATATTCTCCCACACGCCGAGTCTGTCCTGGTCCTTCGCCAAAGCTGGGATCTGCCCGGCAACATAGGCGGGACTTAAGATCTATGACAGACTCAGTCCTTCAATCTGATTGGGCTGGGACAACCCATGCTGGCTGCTGTCTCCACTCAACGAGAAGGTGCGTCTCAGGTAGGACCAACGCCCCTTTTCATGGTCTCTTGTAACTTTGAACATTTGCAAAATGACCCGTCATAAATTAAAGCTTCTTGTAGTGATACAGATAGTCCTATGATACAATCCAGTCCAAAATTTCTGTTACTAAGCAAGACAATTGTTACTGGTAATTGAGTTTTGCCCCATTCTATGAACTTTTTTTGCCACAGTAGTTAAGTAAATCATTATATTCATTAAGTTAATAATAGAGTGGTAAAGTGAATCTGGCTTCCCCATTGACTTTGCTCATCAGATGTTGGCAAAAATTGATCACATGACTCTGGGACACTGGAACAGTTACAAATACCATATTTTTCAGAGTATAAGATACACCTTAGTTTTTGGGGAGGAAAATAAGAAAAAAGCTGATTGGCAGGTGGATTGGCCTCCCGGAATACCCCCAATCAGCTGTTCCCAGAGGTGAATTTTAGCAACAGGTTCCTTGGTTGTGAGCTTTGTGCCTTGCTTTTTTTTGCTTTTATTTCTGCCTCTGAAACTTCTGAAACTCCTTTTCAGAAAAAACTTTCTTTTCTGCCTCTGAAAGCCTCCAAAAAACAGCTTCAGAAAAAAAGCCTCTAAAGCTCTGTTTGGGAGCTTCTTTTCTGAGGCTTCGTTTCTGATGCTTTTTTCAGCCTCTGAAACCTCTGTTTAAGAAGCTGGGCGGGGCTACATTCGGAGTGTAAGACGCACCCAGATTTTCACCCTTTTTGGGGGGGGGAAGGTGCGTCTTATACTCAGAAAAATACAGTACATGCCAGTTGCCAAGCATCCAAATTTTGAACACATGTACATGGGGATGCTGCAATGGCCATAAGTGTGAGAACCAGCCATAAGTCACTTTTCCCCCCAGTGCTGTTGTGATTTTGAGCGGTCACAAAATGAATGGTTGTGAGTTGAGGACTACCTGCCCTAGATGTAGCAGTCATAGCAAATCATGATGCTGCAAAGATGATGCACCCAGATGTCTCGCAAGTGACCTCCTTCCATGCTGCGTCCAGATGTCTCAGCCTGGGCAGCCCATATCTTTCACGCATGAGATGCCCATGAGGGGTTCCAGGTTTGGGGAAAACTATCCATTCCTTTCATTCTCGACCAATTTTGATTATTGCACTAGAATAGATCATATTTACCTGTGATTTTTTGTCCTCTTTAAAAAGGCTGCTCCCCTCCATTGCGTTTATGAAAAATACATAATGTCATCATTGATTTTGTAAAAAAAATGGTCAAGCCTTAATTTAAGCTCTTAAGAGTCTTTGGGGATGGTAAATTAACAGTATTCTTCTATAAGGAACTGTAGGTGTTCGTTTTCTCGTCAGTTCATTAAGAGCCTTGGATAGTACAGTGGTCTAAAGCCCTGTTATTAACACCAGCTGCCTGCAATTATTGCAGGTTTGAATCTCACCAAGGCTCAAGGTTGACTCAGCCTTCCATCCTTTCTAAGGTAGGTAAATTGAGGACCCAGTTTGTGGGGGCAATAAGCTGACTTTGTATAAATATACAAAAGTATGAAGGCTATTGCTTAATGCATTGTAAGCCGCCCTGAGTCTCCGGAGAAGGGCGGCATATAAATCAAAATTTTAAAAAAAATTTAAAAATTAAATTACTATTTCAGTGTCATAACATAAGGGAGATTTGGAGCTGATTAATAGGAGAAGTAAGAAGGAGACTCTAAAAGGCAAAATCATTGCTTAGCCCCCATCCCACCTCCAGCAGAAATCTTCTGAGTCTAGAGGTATGGAAACACCGTAAATAATAGACCCATGTATTTTGCTGTTGGAGTCCTCTGGGACAGGGGCAGTGGTGGGATTCAGCCGGTTTGCACCACTTCGGGAGAACCGGTTGTTAACTTTCTGAGCAGTTTGGCAAATTGGTTGTTGGAAGAAATCATTAGAGAACCAGTTGTTAAATTACTTGAATCCCACCACTGGACACGGGTCTCCAACTTTGGCAACTTTAAGACTTGTGGACTTCAACTCCCAGAGTTCCAGCTGGCTGGGAGCTGGAACTCTGGGAGTTGACGTCCACAAGTCTTAAAGTTGCCAAGGTTAGAGACCCCTGCTCTGGGATATTGTGCAAAATCAAGGCAGGTAGGGAGAAACAGGAAAGGGAACAGAAGTCAAGATGGCGGCCGCAGCTGAGTGACCAAATCGCAGAAACTCTGAACCCAATTGTGATCATAAGTTGAGGTCTACCTATATAAGAAACTTATAAGAAACCCAGATAATGCTTCAGCATGCTATCGTCTTCCCCATACTCAGGTGCAGTTGTCTGATATTATGTGAACACAACAGCTATGCCTTGTACTGCTACTTCTACTACCACATTCACGTTGGAAACATCTACCAAGGCACTTCCAGGTTGAAAGGACTAGCTGGTGACATCCCCATTGCCCAGGGGGCTCCTTTCATGTCCCTGTTATTTTCCTACCAAAGTGGTACCTATTTATCTACTTGCATTTGCATGCTTTGGAATTGCTAAGTGGGCAGAAGCTATGCCTGCTTAAATCAAGTTTTAGGGTTTTGTTTGCTGTGTCAACATGATCACTGAGTCTAAAAGTCTTCCCTTGGTCCTTGGGGTGGTCAGAAGTTTCTAGAATAAAAAAAAAGTTGGGGTGCTTGGGAATACCCAGAGGGACACATTGAATTGGAACAATCATCTATAAGGCCTGGAAGCCAAAAAAGACAGGAGGTTGAAGATCTGCCACTGGATCTCCAGGCCTTTCAGATTCCTTGGCTGTCCTTCCATCTTCCACAAGCTCCATCTCAAGGTTCTGGGAGTGATCCCCTCCTCCCCCTGCCTCTTTTTCCCCAATGTTAGTTCACACCTCAAGTAAATGGGCCTCTTTTTTATCCTAATCTAGGGGCCTAGCATGGTTGGTGACCACATACTTTTGGAAGGTGATGTAGAAATGAAGGTCTTTTGAAATTCTCAATCACCCAGGTGGTGATTGCCCCAAAAGTTTTTTTTTTTTCCCCAATAGCCAACTGGATTTTCTTGGGGGGTTTTTCCCCTTGAAAACAGTTTGCTTCTCGTTCAAGAAGCTTCCTGAATAAGAAATAAAACAGTTTCAAGGAAAAAAACCCAAGGAAATCCTGTTGCCTTTTGGAAAAGCAACTTTGGTGTAGAAATGAAGGTTTTGTTAGTCTTCCCTTCCAGCAATCAGGAGGCCTCCCAGGAGGGTTGGATTTTTAGCAGAATTTAGAGAAGTAATTTTATTCTTTTGTTACAATTGGTCCTCAAGCAGGAACAAGCAAACAGATGG
This sequence comes from Ptyas mucosa, assembly GCA_012654045.1. Taxonomy (NCBI): domain Eukaryota; kingdom Metazoa; phylum Chordata; class Lepidosauria; order Squamata; family Colubridae; genus Ptyas; species Ptyas mucosa. The sequence continues at coordinate 906,919 of WNWU01013384.1, read as the reverse complement.
GCCAAAAAATTGAGGTAGTAACTACAGCGGTACATGTAAAAAAGAGATGGGTGGACTTCAGTTGTGTGGCTGTGGCTGACAGCTTTATTTTTATTTTTGACTGCGTCCCTCAATTATACACCAGGCATTGTCAACGTTTCACGGTTAAAAGGGGCAGTGGGAAATTTGTACCTTCCGACTTTCAAGACTGATGTTAGACAGCCTAGGTAAACTAGACAGGAAGCACAACTTTATAGCTAAATCTACTTTATTGTAAAGCATTGCCATTTTTAACCTCCTGATCCATTAGGACCATCCTTTCTGAGTTTCTTTCTCTGATTGTTAAGCCATTGCAGGCTCCTGCCTCTCTTCCGCTTCCTAGGCAACATCTTTTCCCTTTGTCTCCCAAGGTCACCCACATATTACATTATAGTACTAAAAGATAGTCAGTGCGTATAGCCAGTCACAAAACATCCTTTTATTCAAATCGCTCTAACATCAGGATAATCACTGTCAATCCCCAACTTATCTTCTGTTTTTCTGGAGAGAAGGACCCCTTTGCAAATAGGCTCTGGAGCACAGCAGCTCACCCTCTTATTTTTCAGATTGCTGGTAGAGGCCAAGTGATCACTGTGGACATTGATAGCAAGAATGATGGTCCCTGGTGCTTTAGTTTACCGCATGGCAGCTTCTTTTTACATTTTGTTTGAAATTCAAATGATTTGCAAAAAATAAGGTTGAGTATGGGCTTGATATATAGGTTTACCTTATATGAAGTGCAAGCTCCTCAAATGCCCAATAGATGGAAGCAAAGAGGAATGCTCCCTGTCTCTTTGCTGTTGTCTGGACTCATTCAGGTGTTTTGCAGTCTACGGGTGATTATCCCTGCCCAGTGGGTATGAAAACAGGAGCTACAATCATGGGCCACTGCTGTACCCTAGGGAACACAATTTGGGAAGAAGTTTCCAAGCAGGATGACATTACATGTGCACTTCAAAGAGGCCCCATTTGTTCAGAGATATGTTGAAGGACACTTTCAAAGGATGTAAGAGTGAGAACAGATTCATCTGATCAGATCAACCCTGAGAGGAGGATGCCTTTGTACACTGCAGCTGTGAAAACATCTGAAGGACTTCCAGTTCAGCCTGACAGCGATTATAAAATGATACTTCTTCTTGTGCTGACACCCAACTGCTAATTCAACCCCCAATCCAAGGATGTGCTGAAGCTCAATTTTTAAGAGTCTTGGCTGAGAGTATTTTTCTTGGATGCGCCAGGATGGCTTTTCTCTGTATTTTCCTGAGGTGGAAAAGTCATTTAGACTGCAGCTTTTGCAATTAAGGCTGGATAGGAGCAAAGTTGAGGAGTGGCTGATTGTGCCAATAATAATAATAATAATAATAATAATAATAATAATAATAATGATGATGATGATGATGGAGGAGAACATTATAAAAACAACAGAAACAAAGGCAGAATATAAGGAAAAATAGCTGGATGACAGATTAAATAATGGAAAACCAAAGCTTTGCATGGACAACACTTGAAAAACATTGAAGGAAAATGTGATGACAGCCTTACATGGGCATGGCTTAAGATGGGAACCATCAAGTAAGAAACGGAAGGTTTAATGCTCGCTGCTCAAGAACAAGCACTACAAACTAATGTCATGAAAGCAAAGATACAAAAATCCATTGACAATCAAACTGCCGACTATGCAACACAAAGTTGAAACTGTTTCGCATTTAATTATAGAGCCTTAGTGGCGCCACGGACTAAACTACTGTTAAAGTAGCACTTAGCTGCCAGTTGCCTGCAATTACTGCGAGTTTCAATCTCACCAGGCTCAAGATTGACTCAGCCTTCCATCCTTCCGAAGTAGGTAAAATGAGGACCCGGATTGTGGGGGCAATAAGCTGACTTTGTATAAAAAAGAACACTGCTTAGGGGGGCCAAAAGCCCTACTGAGCAGGTATATACAAAAGTATGAAGGCTATTGCTTAATGCATTGTAAGCCGCCTGAGTCTCAGGAGAAGGGTGGCATATAAATCAAAATAATAATAATAATAATAATAATAATAATAATAATAATAATAATAAGAAGAAGAAGAAGAAGAAGAAGAAGTGAATGCAGCAAAATTGCACAAACTGATTACAAAGCTAGACAAGATCGAGTTGCTAAATTAATCCACTGGTCATTATGTAAAAAATATGACTTACCTGTATCCAAAAAGTCACGGGAGCACAAAGTGGAAAAAGTTACCAAAAATGAGAAGGTGAAGATCTTGTGGGACTTTCGAATACAGATGGATCATCATTTGGAACACAACACACCAGACATCATAGTTGTCAAGGACTGAAGAATAGAGTTTATTGATATCACTGTACCAGGAGATGCCAGGTCAAAGAAAAAGAACTGGAAAAAATCACGAAATATCGCAACCTGGCCATTGAAACTACACTGCTATGGATGAAACATGTAACAGTTGATACCCATTGTCATTGGGGCACTTGGTACCATGTCCAAGAATTTTACAAAACACATCAAGAAATTGCAGCTTCCTGCAGTAACACCAGCGGAACTGCAAAAAACTGCGCTACACAGAACATTGTATATTTTAAGAAGATACTTGGTTGATACCTAGGACGCTGGCAGCCACCCGTATCAACCATTAGTACCAGTCAATCATATTTGTAACACATTTTTAAATATTCAGTTGACTGAGTTTCATGTTTAAAGAATTTAAAAGTTGATAATAATTTATTATTATATCCACCACACTCTACTACAAGTTTGAAAAGTTATCTTTGTGCATCTATGATTCGGAACATCAGATACTGGATTAATTTCAATTATCCAAATTCCTGCTTCTTGTTTCCTCCAGAAATCATCTTCAGACGTGAAGCTTGCTGGGCTTCTAGCAGTGGGAAGCAGAGCATGATGCTCCCCATTTTAGAGTCTTCTTTTATCAATTAACAGGACCAAATGAAACCGTGGATGCAGGGCAGGGGTGGGTTCTACTTACCTTTACTATCGGTTTGCACCTGGGCCCTGCGTGCGCACGCTTCGTTCGCGCAGAAGCTTCTGCACCTACGCAGAATCGTTTTGATGACATCAGGGTCGGTGGGCGGAGCCTCCCACTGGTTTTACTACCGGTTCTATAGAACCGGTGCGAACCAGGGGGCAACCCACCACTGATGCAAGGGTATCTCCTGTGTGTGATCAAAATGGTCAAGATAGTGGCCACAGTAGGGTGATCGATCAAAACTCTACCTGGTTTTATGTGCCGCACCCTATCATAGTCACCATCTCTTTTACCATAGCTTGAGGACATTCCTGCAGAGATGATAACGAAATACGTGAAAAAAATCCAGAGAGAAAACATATTAGTCCTATTTGTAGGGCTGGTTGGCAGTTTTCTACCAAATGTACAAAGCCATTCTTAAAGCTGCAGATTTTAGGCATTTGAAGCCGAATTCAATGTTATTTATTTATATCCCACGTTTATTATTTTTACAAATAACTCAGGGCTGCGAACATATCCAACATAGCTTCCTCCTCCTGTTTTCTCCACAACAGCAACCTTGTGAAGGGGGTTAGGATAAGGGAGAATAGTTGACCCAAAGGCATTCAGTCCACGGCCAGACTAGAATTCATAATCTCCTGGTTTATAGCCTTATGCCTCCTTAACCACTAGATCAAAATGGCTCTCAATATTCCACAATTGTGCTACTTTGACCCCCTAGACCCATGATGGCGAACCTATGGCATGCGTGCCCGAAGTGGCACATGGAGCCATGTCACTTGGCACACGCAGCGTTGCCTGTTCCTCTTCCGGGTTTCTGGCCCGCATGTGTACTTGACGACCAGCTGGTCTTTGCGAGTGCATCAGTGGCGGAAACCGGAAGAGCTGGTCTTCCGTTTTCTGGCGTGAGCATGTGCACCGGCCAGCTGGTCAGCGCGTGCGCATACGCAGCAGTAACCGGAATCCAGAAGCACCTTATCCAGTGTGCGTATGCCCCCCCTGGGCTGCTCTTCTTCCTGGTTGCGGCCCTGACAAAGTGCTCCTTTTCTGGAACTTGGTGCCCCATGCGCGCATGTGTGCTCCCGCTCGCCATTACTGCTATAGACCATGACAATGCTTTAACATAGGTTGTCATCCAAACTCAGGCCTTTGATTAGACTGTGGTTAAGAAAGAATGTTGGGTTTGCTGTCTCCCAACTTAACTGTTGTCTGTGGGTTGTTGCAGAGAATGGAACAAGAATTGTGTCCAGTCTTTGATCTCCCGGGAGAAAAAGATAGGATAAACCAGTAACAATACATTTTTTACAACAGTTATCAAAGCTGGTATGGATTACTGTAGAAGGTGGAACAATTAGTTAGCAAAATATTTGCTTTATTGATTTGCAGTGTTTTTCCAATTTGCTTTTAGAAGATTCGCAGAAAAGCTTCTGTGTTGTCAGGACAGAGGCCAAATTTTGTTTGCAGAAACATCAAGAGCTTTCAGGGACAGAAAAAGACTCAAAGATCTGGTTTTCAGATCAGAATAACAGAATTGGAAGGGACCTTGTCTTCTAGTCCAACTCCCTGCTCAAACAGAAGACCGTATACTATTCTTCTTTCATTACCATCCCATCACTTTGGCCCTTGACTTATCACATTTCAGAAAACATGGAGCCACAGGTCTGAACACAGGAAACAAGTCTGTATAAACAAGCTCAGTACATATCAGCAGGATGCCTGCTGCAAACCAGTACTCAGGTTATATTTGCAGACTCTACTCAAACTATTAAATAACTGTTTATGGCAATGTTTCACACTCTAAGCAAGACTGGCTGGGAAATTCTGGGAACTGAAGTCTACAGGTCTTAAAAGTTGCCAAGGTAACCCTACATCATCAAGCCCATACGCAACACCTTTGCAAACCTCTGACAAGAAAAGTTAATGGGGAAATCCAGATTCACTTAACAACCATGTAATCAACTTATCATCTGCAGTGATTCACTTAACAACTGTGGCAAGAAAGGTTGTAAAATGGGGCAAAACTCACTTAACTCGTCTAACAACAGAAATGTTGGTCTCATTGATGGTTGTAAATTGAGAACTACCTGTATATCTGCCTGCTGCAGAAGGGCGGGTATACTGTCAATGGAATGATCTAAACCAGGGGTCCCCAACCCCATCCGTGGACCGGCACTTGGTTATGGCATGCCAGAAACCGGGCCGTGCAAACAAACAAAGCCCCATCCGTGGGATGCAGGCAGCATGTGAAACCAGGCCCCCTCCAATCCGTGGAAAAACCTCTCTGCACGGAACTGATTCTGGTGCCCCCAAAGATTGGGGGGGGGGGTGGGCTGATCTAAGCTGTGTGTTCTCCTTTCCAGTAGTTAATTCTGTAATCATTGAGTCCTAGAATGACATTCTAAGTGAACAAACTTGGCATAGCTTTAGATGACCTGGTCAAGTTTCAGGTTAATCCCAGGACAATCTGGCTTGCAAGAATTACTTGCAAAGGAGGTTTCAAAGAGTTTGTGTTTCTAGGCTTAGCTTTTCAGATGATACTAGTGTGCCCAGATGCAGAAAAGGTTTCCGAACCTTGCAGAGAGAATTTCAGATCTATTTTGACAGGCACTCAAATTCCAGGAGCTCCCTAATCTTGAAAAATAATAGACATTATAGCTTTCTCTGTACATTACTTGGGGTGGGTGGATGGTGGAAGGCTGAATTTCTTACATATCTAAGAAACTCACGTGTCCTATCAAGTAACTACACTTAGAATATTAATTTAGCAGAAGGGTGAATCATAGTTCTTTTAAATAAAAACAAGAAAATTTCTAATGGCCTACAAAACTTATGCAAATTAAATCGGCATTAGTTTTGCATATTTTTTGATATTAGATTACTCCCAAAGAATTAAGGATATAGAAGCACAAAATGATATAGCTATTCTTAGTAAGGTGGGTAACATGAAATGGCTGAGCAAATACAAATGTACTTTTCAAGTAGACAGCTATTTGAAGTTACAGCTGCCATAACATTTTAGGGAGATATTTACGCGAGTGAGATTCGAACAGCTTGACACAATGGTTAGAAATGGGAGATTCCATTCTATACCCTACAACGAGCGTCTCTGCATTTGCGGAATGGCAGAGGTAGAAAACCTGGCTCACATCCTATTTGACTGTTGCTTGTATAAGGGGGCGAGAGACAGGTGCCTTGGTCCATATACCAAATGAATGACCCATTGGGATCTCCATATCAAAACAACTTATTTTATGTGTGGCCAGAATCTGAAAATAACATTTAACACAGCACAGTACTTAAACGAAATGGTTCGGTTGAGATCTACATATGTGGGACTGATTGAGGTAGGTTGTAAGGGTGTCTGGAACTCTGCACTTCAATATGGCCCAAGGGCTAATCAATAAAGTAAAGTAAGATATCAGATTACCTTGAAAAGTGCATGCAGCATTTTCAGACTTGAGAAGAATGTGGTCGACTTGCAAGGATAGTGATTCCTAGGTAATGCCTTCAATTTTTTCTCTTCAGATAAGCTTGGTCTGGAATATGGAGATCTAAAATTCACAGTTCATCTTAAGGTAGAAGATTTCACACGTGGTTGATTACCGTAGGTGTTTTGCATTGTTGAAGAAGTGTCAGATCTTAATGGTGGAGCACATGCTTTATAATTTTTGATAGAAGAAGGACTGAAGATGGTTTGAAGGAATTCCCTGCTGGAGACCCTAAGGAGACCATATTAAGCTGAGAGGACAGATAACTTGACTTCCTATCTTGCTAGCTATTTTGAAATTGGGTGACCTTGTTATTGATCACTTTTTAAAGGGACATTGTAAGAGAGTGGCATATGCTTCCTATCTTGATTGGTCTTCTGAGTAGATGGTCTTTCCTCCTTGTGTTCTCTTTGGGAATGTCCTCTTTTTTTTAATTTTTTTTTTTAGCCCTGCCTTGACCCATAGTTTCTGGCTGGCTGCCCATCCATGACCTCTCTTAACTTATTTCAGGCAATTCCATCCTTCCGTTATGCAAGAGCCTTCATGCAACGCCATGTGGACTAACTGAGACCCCAACTTAGTAGAAATACGTCTCTTGTCACCGGAAGGGACCCATCTGATTCTCCTCGACACCAGATTTCATGTGGCCTGGAAGCACCATCTTGTTTTCGATTCATTTACTCCATTGCAAAATTGCACCAAGGCTTGGCTTTGTGTCTGCAAGCTGTCACTATAGCAACCCTACTCTTACTCAAGTTTTCTGGCTAAAAATAGATCACCTTGAACCCAGGGAAAGAAATCTAGGGAAATCTAAGGGGCCAGCTGGATCTGGAAGGTGGTGGACAGGAGAGAGGGCAATCACAGTAACTGCAAAGTAGTTGAGCCTTTCTGACTCCGGGGTAAAATTTTCAGGGAGGAAAACTTTTCTGAGTTAAGGAATTAGACAATATCCTTTGGCCCCTATGCTCCCCATATTGGCTGGGCAGGGAAATTCTCTTGCTTTGTGACTCTGACTTGGTCTCTTTCAATTTGAGAGGATTGGAATTTGCTTTCAGGAGAGAAGAGGAGTTAGATCACGATGGTGGGAGACGTCATTTCCATTTCCTCGATCTTGAGGTTCTACAGATCTTGGGTTGATCTCTTTACAGTCTTACTGGGTTTGGCCATTTCCATTCAGTTTCGAGGAAGATTTGGAAGGGAGCAGAGAGAGTTCCGGGTGATGGAGAGACAAGTTGCAGGAATGAGCAACCTCACCAGTAAGTCTTTTTCCTCCCCTCCCCAAGTAATAAAAATAAACTCAGAAACATCACCAAAACAAAGTGGCAAGGAGACCTTGAGAACCATGAGAATAAGGCAGAAAAACAGAGGCCTCTTCTTTTGCAGAGGAAGAAAACTGAAATGCTGCAAATCCCGCCAGGCAGTATTTGCTCTTCCCTTAAAGGACCCCACAAAGCTGCTTGAACCTTTTGAAAAGCCACACAGATGTTAAAAGATGTTCAGTAGGAACAGGGGTGGGTTCTAAATTTTTTTACTACCAGTTCTGTGGGTGTGGTTTATTTTGTAGGCATGGCTTGATGGTCATGTGACAATTCTTTAGGATTTAGCAGTGGTACTGGTCTACCAGGCTTTTAACTGCTTGCAGAGCTGTACCGATCTACCCATTTATTTTTGCAGGCACTGGTCTACTCATGTATTTTTGCAAGCACTGGTCTATCCGTTTATTTTTGCAGGCACAGGTCTACTCATGTATTTTTGCAGTCTCTGGTCTACCCGTTTATTTTTGCAGGCACCAGTCTACTCATTTGTTTTTGGAGGCACCGGTCTACCACCAAACTGCCTTTTCCCACTGATCAGCTGTAGGGCGGCCCTTTGAAGCCCCGCAGCAAGAGTTTAAACAGTTTTTTTCCTTATAGCCCATCAGCTGGGACTCAGGAGGCAGCAATAGATTGGGGGTGGGGCCAAATAAAAGGTAAGAATAACGCAGGGGGCGGCGGGGGGCAGAACTGGTTTGGTGACGTCATATCGTCACTGCTACCAGCTCCGCAGAACCGGGAGGAACCTACCACTGAGTAGGAAGCACACATATGCTGCAGGTTCCGGAATTGTTCTGACTTCAGTGAAGCCACAGCTCCATCAGTGAAATAACTCTGACAAAACATAAGTGTATGGATAGTCCTTGACTTACAGTCCTTTGTTTAGCAATCATTTGAACTTACAACAGCACTGAAAACAGTGACTTAGGATCAGTGGTGAAATCCTCCGTGGGTTGTCATCGGTTCACTGCCCATGCATGCATGGTCCATGCCAAATGCACGCTGCGCCTGCACGCGTGCACAGTGCGCACCAAACATACGGTTCACATTAAGTGAATTTTGTTGTATGGGTATACTGTATATATACGTACAATGACAATAGTTATCATCATCATCATCATCATCATCGTCATCATCATTATTATTATTAAAAAGGAGCCGTTTGAAGGTAAGTAGAACAGCGAGGGGGTGGGGGAACAGCAGGATTTCCTGCTTTCTAGCGAATAGAAACTGCACAGCACAGGTCATCGTCAGAAATGCCAGTTCGGATGAACTGGTAGCTTTTTTCTACTACCGGCTCGCCCAAACCGGTGCGAACCGATAGCATTTCACCCCTCCTTAGGACCAGTCCTGATACTTAGGACTGTCACAGCATCCATCTGGTCATGAGATCAAAATTTGGGTGCTTGGCAACTGGCGTATATTGATGATGATTGAAGCATCCCAGGGTCATGCGATGGCAATTTGTGACCTTCCTAGCCAGCTTTGGACCAGCAATAGGGGAAGCTGGATTTTCTTAACAATTGTGTGATTCATTTAATAACTGCAATGATTTGCTTAACTTGTGACGAAAATATTGTTAAGTCAGGCACTGCTCACTTAGCAACTGCCTTGTTTATGCATGGAAATTCACATCGTGTTTTGGAATGGCTTTTGAAGAGTGGGGTGGGTTTTTGGGGTTTTGCAACTCTGTCTTTTTTAGATAGCCATTTGTAATCTAGTGGGGAAAGGAGTGCTCTGACCCCACTAAATTGGCTTTAGCTTTTTACCTAATGATCATTTGAAAAATATCTTCCAATATTCTTAACAGTATCTGTTTATAAAACTGGGGTATTTTCAACCAGGAAACATCTAAATCTGGGGTGTCAAACTTACGTCGTCACAGCGGCATCAGATGACATATCAGGACTATTCCCCCCCCCCCCTTTGCTAAACCGGACGTGAGCATGACCAGTGCATGACATATCCGGCCTGTGGGTTGGGAGTTTGACAGCCCTGATCTAAATGGTCAGCAGCGAACCTTTTGCCTGAAAAAGGTTTTGCATATATCTGAACGTATGAAAAAATATCTTAATGTACAGCTTAAGAGTCCCAAGAATCATAGGCAGCTATAGAAAATAGAAAGGCTGAGTATTTGCAACCCACCATTAATTTGGGGATTTTTTTCTAGAAAGATGCTTCTCTTGCTCCTCCCCCAAGAGAAAAACTAAGAGGAGTAAAAAAAATTTGCGCCAATAAATCACAGTGAGAAAAACATGTTGGTGGGAGTATTAGGGTCTTAGATATCAAAGAAGGCTGGTGCATGTCACAAAGCTCTTTTCCATGCAAATCAGCCCTTTAATGGCTTGTCTGTTTAGTTAAACTGAGAGAGCTTTGATTTCGTTTTCATTCTAAACTGTCCCTGGCAGAAGAACATTACAGCTGCTGCCTTTGAACATAACAGCTTTGACCTTGAGAAAACTTCAGTTCATCTGCAGAGTGATAATGAGGTGGTGGCAACAGAACAGATTAATTATTGTGGCACACGACTAGGGAGACATTTTTTAAAAAAGTTGACTCAGTCAAAAAAAAATGTTCCCATTACATCGAGATATTGTCTTACTTTTGCAAACTGAAATGGCCCTTTACATCCATTCTCTTGCTTACATAAAACTCAGGAAACATAAAAGAGAAAATTAATTGTCCATGGAAATAATATATAAGAGTAAAATCTTGCCCAATAAAGTTCATCGAATATGAACAGGCGCTGTATTGAAGCAAAGAATCTGCTCTCATGAAATCTGGGTGGGCTTCTCTGTAGAATTGGAGTTTGATTTTACTACCAAGATAGCACTTTAAAAAAAAAATCATCATCATGTGGGTACCGCTTAGCCTTATCCTCAGACTTTAGAGTGATTTAGCCATTATTCTTTTAAGATCTAATCCAGTTTATTCTTTGAGCCAAGGAATGCAGATACAATGATTACAGGTAATCCTCAACTTACAACCACAATTGTTGAGTACAAAATTTCCATTGATAAGCAAGCAGTTAAGTGAGTTTTGCTCCATTACATGACGTTTCTTGCTACGGTTGTTAAATGAATCATCGTAGTTCTTAAGTTGATAACACGGTTGTAAAGTGAATCTAGCTTCCCCATTGACTTTGCTGGTCAGAAGGTCACGATGCCAGGATACCGCAACCATCACAAATACATGACAGTTGCCAAGCATCTGAATTTTGATCATGTGAACATGAGGATGCAACGGGTGTTAATATGAAAACAGTCATATATCACTCTTTTCAGTGTCCTTGTAACTTCAAACGATCACTATATGAATAGAAATAAGGGAGGACTACCTATGTGGATTTAACCTTTTGTATTAACCAGTGGTGAAATCTGAACCGGTTTGCTATTGGTTCGCTGGCCGCGCATGCACAGCATGCACCAAATGCACTCTGTGTGCATGCCCATGTGCGATGTGCATGTGTGTGCTTAGCGCATGGTTGGCACACAGCGTGCATGCGCGGCCAGCAAACTGGTGGCAAAAGCATCCTGCGTGCATGCGCAGTGTACACCAAATGCATGCTGCGTACACGTGCATGCACGGTACGTGCCAAAAGGAGGCTTGGGAAGGTAAGTAAAGCAGCGAGGGGTGGGGATCAGCTGTGCCGCATGATTTAGATTCACTAGAAAGCAGGATTTCCTGCTTTCTAGCGATTTTAAATCGTGCGGCACAGCTGATTGTCGGGAATATCAGTTTGGAGGAACTGTAGCTTTTTTTTATCACTACTGGTTCGCCCGAACTTGTATGAAGCAGTAGCATTTTCCCACTGGTATTAACCCATCTGCATTTGCCAATCTCCTGTTGTGTGAATCTCTCTAAGGGTTGTTTCCCTCTCTTCCATCTTTGATATCTCAGTTTTTTAGTCTTGGGATAGGTGACATGTACTATTGGCAGAAGCCGTGCCAAAATCATATAGGTAGTCCTTGACTCATGGCCATAATTGGGATCAGAGCTTCTGTTACTAAGCAATGCGGTTATTAAAGGAGTCATCCCATGACTATCCTAATATTACAACCTTTTTTATCATGGTTGTTGTGAATCACTGTAGTCATTAAGCAAATCCATCTTACCATCAGAATTTCCATTGCTAAGCAAAGCAGTTGTTAAATGATTTTATGACCTTTTTGCCATGGTTGTTAAGCAAATTACTGCAGTTGTTAAGTGATTCATGGGGACATTAAAGAAAACTGACTCCCCCCATTGACTTTCCTTGACAGAAACTGCTTGAGAAAGTCACAAATGACGATCTGAAGACCTCAGAACTGCAACTGTCGTAAATACATGCCCAAATTGCAATCACATGACCGTGGGATGCTGCGACAGTCTTAAAAGCGAGGACTCATTAATCTTTTTCAGTATTTCCATAACTTTTAATGGTCACTAAACTAATGGTTGTAAGCTGATGACTACCAGAGTATGTATGTATGTATATATGTATGTATGTATCAGCGGTGAAATGCACTTACCTTCTCTACCGGTTTGGGAGTGTGAATGCTCACATATCTCATCTGCGCATGCGTAGAGGGTCAAAAATGGGATATAATGACATTCCAGTGGCTGGGCGGAGCCTCCCACCGCTGGCGCTACTGGTTCGTGTGATCCAGATAGATCTGGCCGGATTTCACCACTGGTATGTATGTATGTTTATTTATTTATTTAGAAATTTTATATTGCTGCCTACTCGCACATGGCAACTCAAGGCGGCTTACAGGAGATTAAAACACAATACATAATAATAATAACAATAATAATAATAACAACAACAACAACAATAATAATAATACATAATTATAATTATAATTATGTATAAGTAATAATACATCACGCAGTCCTAAATGCTTGGGAAGTGTTCGACTAATGATTTGGGATACAAAATCCAGCATGGTCATCTCGTTTGCTGTGTATACTGTCAAAATAATAATAATAATAATAATAATAATAATAATAATAATAATAATAATATAGTCATTATTATCCATTGTCATTGGGGCACTTGGCACCATGTCCAAGAGTTTTAAAAAGTACATCAAGAAAATTGCAGCTTCCTGTAATAACAGCAGCGGAACTGCAAAAAACTGTGCTACTTGGAACATTGTATATTTTAAGAATGTACTTGGTCAATACCTACTGTGTTTCCCTGAAAATAAGACCCTGTTTTATATTTTTTTGAACCCTGAAATAAGCGCTTGGCCTTATTGCCATGCGCAGAAAAGCCTGATTGGGCTTATTATCAGGGGATGCCTTATTTGGGGGGTAACAGGGTAGGATGCTGGCAGCAATCCGTATCAACCATTAGTGCCAGTCAATAATATTTGTGATACATTTTTAAATGTTCAGTTGACTGAGTTTCATGTTTAAAGAATTTAAAAGTTGATAATAATAATAACAAAAACAACAACAACCCCCCCTCACACACATTCAGAGACAACACACATTCGTACCAGCTATTTAATGGGTTTCATTCCACTCTGGGTTCCCCAGGCCCGCTGGCAAAACCACAACCACACAAACTTCAGGACCTTCCGAAAGAGTGTTAGAGTGGGGGCTAGTATAATATCTGGGCGGATGATGTTCCAGAGAGAGGGAGCCATCACAGAGAAGGCCCTTCTTCTGGGTCCCGCCAGATGTAACTCCTTAGGGGACGGGATCCACCACATTCCTTGCCTCCCTTCTCTAGTGGGTCAGGCAGACGTGACTGGCTCTGTGTTTATGAGTATAGAATTAATTGCCAAGCTGGTTGAGATGCTTTCTGACTGTCCTGGAATGCAGAACTACCATGAAGTTGTTATGTGAAGAAGGCAGAGAGGCAGGAGAGAGGCAGGCCATTCACCATTTTCAGAATAGAAGCACCAGAAATATAAATGCTGGGTCGATAGAAAGCTTAAACTTGGGGTGCCCCTGAAGAGGAGTCCAGCAGGATTTCTTTATCTGTGTTCACAGATTAAAACTATGTTTTCAACCTTGGCAGTTTTAAGATGTATGGACTTCAACTCCCAGAATTCCCCATTGAAAAACATTGCACTAAAGGGTGATTGGCCGGTTTGTGGCCTAGCGCTTGGTTCCGAAGTCTCCCATATTTCAGCACAATTTTTGACCTGAACTGAGCCTGTATAGTTCAGAACTGAGTTGAAATCAGACACATCTTAAAATTACTCAGATTGAGAAACAGTGATATAGATCAGGGGTCTCCAACCTTGATAACTTTACGACTTGTGGACTTCAACTCCCAGAATTCCTCAGCCAGGGGCATGCTGGCTGAGGACTCCTGGGAGTTGAAGTCCACAAACCGTAAAGTTGCCACGGTTGGAGACCCCTG
>WNWU01013384.1:868669-892352 GCA_012654045.1 Ptyas mucosa | reverse complement strand
TTTGTTTCCACCCAGTTTGTCATCTGCCAGTTCTACCTTTCTGCTTGTTTCTTGTTAATATCTTTAATTAAGATATTAATTATCTTAATATCTTCTTGCTTTTAATATTTTAGTCACCGGAATTGGGCAGCATATAAATACAATCCTCCTTCACATTTTCCTCAACTACTAACATGGTTCTAGCTTAGCTTCTTGAGTGTGGCCAAATTCCATTGGACAGCCATTTTTCTGAAATAGCATAGAGTCTCCTGCTTGAGCATGGGGTTGGACTAGAAGACCTCCGAGGTCCCTTCCAACTCTCTGATTATGTATCCTTTAAAATCTAATGCAGAATTTTGAGGCCAAAATGAATGCCTTGAAATCAAGGCATACAGTATAAGTAGTCAAATTACGACCACAATTGAGCCCAAAATTTCTGTTGCTTAGTAAGACATTTGTTAAATTAATTTTGCTCCATTTTGCGACCTTTCTTGCCACAGCTGTTAAGTGAATCACTGCAGTTGTTCAGTTACTAACACAGTTGTTAAATGAATCTGGCTTCCCCATTGACTTTCCTTGTCAAAAGATCACAAAAAGGGATCACATGACCCAGGGGCAATACAACTGTCATAAATGTGAACCAGTTGCCAAGCATCCAAATTTTGATCACATGATCATGGAGATGCTACAACGGTCATAGGTTTTTTGGTGCCGTTGTAACTTTGAATGGTCATTAAGTTTTACAGGTTTTAAGTCGAGGACTATCTGTACTTTCCTATCTGTACATCCCTCTTTATATTTTATTCTTCAAAATCTGCTAATAGAGAGCAAGCAAAAAACCATTTCACTCTCAAAAACAGCACAGGAAAATGGACCGTGAGATCAGCATTAGATTTGGGAAGCCATGCTAAACAGCACTAACATTTAAACTTGTCTTGATTAAAATAAATGACCTCAATCCAATCTTTATTACCTAACTTTTGGAACAATGTATAATGAGAAGGGATTGTTGGCTTCTTGAAGGGAAAAAATACAGGTAGTCCAGGACTTACAACCACAATTGAGCACAAAATTTATGTTGTTAAGTGAAACATTTGTTGAGTAAATTTTGCCTCATTTTACGACCGTTCTTGCCATGATTGTTAAGTGAATCACTGCAGTTGTTAAGTTAGTAGCATGGTTGTTAAGTGAATCAGGCTTCCCCATTAGGTTTGCATGTAATAAAGTCACAAAAGATGATCACGTGTTCTTGGGACACTGCAGCCGTTATAAATATGAGTCAGTTGCCAAGTGTCTGAATTTTGATCACATAAACATAGCGATATTTATTTATTTATTTATTTATTTATTTATTTATTTATTTATTTATTTATATACCGCCCTTCTCCTGAAGGACTCAGGGCGGTGAACAGCCAAAGGTAAAAACATAAAAATACAAAAATTTAAAAGCAATTTAAAATATATTAAACAATTTGGCCCAACAATTTAAATACCCTGTTTAAAATTAAAATTAAAATTAAACAATTAGAGAAGTTAGGCCAGCCCAGCTAGTTGAAATAAAAAAGTCTTGAGGGCCTGACGGAAAGTACGTAGATCCGGGGTCGTCTGTATCTCCGGGGGGAGCTCGTTCCAGAGGGCAGGTGCTCCCACAGAGAAAACTCTCCCCCTGGGGGCCGCCAGTCGACATTGTTCGACCGACGGCACCCTGAGGAGCCCCACTCTGTGGGAGCATACTGGCCGGTGGGAGGTTCTCAGTGGCAGAAGGCGATCTCGTAGATATCCAGGTCCTAAGCCATGGAGCGCTCTAAAGGTAGTAACCAACACCTTGAATCACACCCGGAGGACCACCGGAAGCCAGTGTTGCAGTGTTAAGTCACTTTTTTCAACGCCATTGTAACTTTGAATGATCACTAAATGGAACTTGGTTCTGTCAACGGACCCGGGGAACCGAGAGTGAGATGGAGCCCATTAAATGATTAGCATGAATATGTGTGGTCGCCAAGGTGGAAGGGTGGAGGGTTATTATTTTTTAATTTCTTTCATATGGTGTTTTTATATCTTTTTAAGCCGCCTTGAATAGCCATGTGTGAGTAGGCAGCAATATAAACTTTCTAAATAAATAAATAAATAAATTGAGGACTACCTGTTTTCTATTTCTGGAGGCCATTTTTAGGTTACAGCACATTACCCAAGGCCAAGGTGCAATTCTCTTGGCTCATATCATAGATAATCCTCAAGTTAAGATCGGTCACTTAGAGACCATTTGAAGTTATGACTGATTTGAAGAAAGGGACTTACAATTCAGATTCAAAGTTCTAACACTCTCTCTGCGATGACGGCTGAGCGCTTGGCAAGACGGCCATCTTTAGAGTCGTTTGCAGCATCCCGTGGCTATGTCACCAGTAGCTTTGCTGAAAACCAGCGTGTCCGATTTGCTTAACAACTGAGGATTCACTTAGCAACCATGGTAATTCTCTTAATGACCATCACAAAAATGTCATAAAATGTTTTAATGACCGTCATGACAGGCTCCATTACAGTCGTATGTGGAGGATTATCTGCATATGATTTGATGACAGCTCAGCGAGGAGGCCTGCCTTTCAGCTGCGAGGTTTTCAGCTGCCAGAATTCTCAGCAGCGATTAGGCTGGTGAGGGAATTCTGGGAATTGAAGTCTGCACATCTGGAGGAGGTTGCCCAGATTGGAGATGGTTGTTGGAGAGATTTGCCATCCTAGCTTCAAGCTGGCCCCCATCAGGTGTTAATGCTTTCAGCCCCAGGTTGCAATCTTGTTCCTCTGCAGTGCCCAAGCCATTGGTTTCTGCCTTGCTCTCACGGCAAAGCAAAGACTCGGAGGCCGAGTCTCAGCTTGGTCTGGATCCAGGCAGCTTTTTGTCATGCATGGCATAATATTTATCCAAGCATGCCAAGTCACATGGCTTGGCAGCTGGACATATACTCTGGGCCCACTGACGTGGGTGCCTAGACACACCTCCCGGTCATGCTGCTGTGTGCTGGTGACATCCAGAGAAAATCATGCTGATAGTAGCATCAGGAGTAAATGGCTCAGCTCTCTGCGGACCAGAAAAATTTGAATCAGATGACCCCCCCCCCCCCCCCAAGGAAAGAAGAGAGAGAGAGAGAGGGAGGGAGGGAGGGAGGGCAGAAAATCACATGAGCACTTAAGAGAGGGCTGGAGAGAAATGCTACCTGCACTTCCATCATGATTCACCATTTAGGTTGATTTTAATTCTGCTTTATAGCTTTGGAAGTTTAGGGCCGTATTTGTTCAGTGTGGATCAGTGTCTCTCTTTCTCTTCAATTTGGCTGCTTGAAGCTTATTTCTTAAAGTCATTATTTTGTACATAGGTTGCCAAAACCAGCAGGAAATTCGAAGGCAGCATCTGTTTCCTTGTCATAAGAAGCTGGAAGCTTATGGTGTTTTTGCAACTATCTTGATTTGTTGCTTCTTTTTCTCAGCCCCCAAAGCATCTCTTGGTCTAGAGGAGCGGGTGGTGGTGGAATTGATGGGTAGGCCCTCCAAAATTTTGATAAGACTTCCTTTCTTTTGCGTTACAGCTGGGATTGCTCGTCCCAGAATAGCAGAACTATTCTCCTTTTGCCTCTCATTTACTCAGCCTGTCCTAACTTGCTGGGTTGTTCTGGGATTAGGAGAAAGATGGTAGCGAAAGGACAGAACTAAAAAGGAATTACAGGTAACCCTTGACTTACAATTACAATTGGGATCAGAATTTCTGTTGCTAAGCAAGTCAATTGTTAAGTGAGTCGTGCTTGATTTTACAACCTCTTTTGCAACAATTGTTAAGGGATCACGGTGGTTAAGTGAATCACGCAGTATTAAGCAAAGCCAACTTCCCCCACTGACTTTACTTTTCAGAGGATGGCTGGGGAGGTCGCAAATGGTGATCACATCAGTGGTGGGTTCCTCCCAGTTTGGTCCGGTTCCGCAAAATCGGTAGCAGTGACGAAAGGATGTCACCGAACCAGTTCTGTGTCCCCCCCACCCCCCCCAACCCCACGTTATTCTTACCTTTTATTTTGCCCCACCCCCAATCTATTGCTGCCTCCTGACTCCCAGCTGATGGGCTATAAGGAAAAAAACTGTTTAAACTCTTGCTGTGGGGCTTCAAAGGGCCGCCCTACAGCTGATCAGTGGGAAAAGCCAGTTTGGTGGTAGACCGGTGCCTCCAAAAACAAATGAGTAGACTGGTGCCTGCAAAAATAAACAGGTAGACCAGAGACTGCAAAAATACATGAGTAGACCTGTGCCTGCAAAAATAAATGGATAGACCAGTGCTTGCAAAAATACATGAGTAGACCTGTGCCTGCAAAAATAAATGGATAGACCAGTGCTTGCAAAAATACATGAGTAGACCAGTGCCTGCAAAAATAAATGGGTAGACCGGTACAGCTCTGCAAGCAGTTAAAAGCCTGGTAGACCAGTACCTCTGCTAAATCCTAAAGAATTGTCACATGATCATTAAGCCATGCCCACAAATAAGCCACGCCCACAGAACCGGTAGTAAAAAAATTTAGAACCCACCCCTGGATCACATGACCCTGGGATGCTGCAACTATCGTAAATACATGCCAGTTGCCAAGCTTCCAAATCGTGCGAATGTGACTGTGAGGATGCTGCATTGAGAGGATCAGTTTTAAATTATTTTTTCCCCCAGTGTTGTAACTTCAAACAATCCCTAAATAAATGGTTGCAAGTAGAGGGCTACCTGTAATAAAACAATCTTAATACTCTGCTGCTTAACCAGGGTTTATTGAGTAAACACAAAGCATGACTATGTTACCACAACACAGGAAAGCAGTCTCAACCCAACAAATGAGCAGATATGGGCTGCAATGAAAGCCCGCTGAAGAGTTTTCAGGGTAACAGTACATTGTTCCATTTTATTCCACCTTTCAAATGCTTTTGAAAAAGGACCTTGATATTGTACAGGAAGAGTGCCCAACCTTGGCAATTAGACTTGTAGATTTCAGTTCCCAGAATTGGCTGGCAAATTCTGGGAGTTGAAGTCCAAAAGTCTTAAAGTTGGACATCTCTGTTTTACAGTCTCAATCATATACCTAGGTATATGAAAGAGAAGTTAGTGTACCTCATAATATCTAGCATAGAAACAGTTTTAGATGCTCAGTTTTAGGCAGTGAAGCTTTGTGCCATTTCTGCTACATGGATACATGCAGATAAAAGCTGACAATATTCTTACTGGAAATAGAAATCCATTTTTTTGCATATCACAGTAACCACAATTTGATTGGTTTGATTTTGGGTTAAATGGCTCTGAAAATCAGATAACTGTGGTTTGTAAAGCATAGTTTCTAAACAAGCATGATGTAGGAATCCAACCAATTGTGTTGTCTTCAGTGGCAGCATACAAATAGTCCTCGACTTACTATCATTCCTTTAGCAACCATTCGAAGTTACAATGGCATTAAAAACAGGGAGTTATGATTGGTTCTTGCATTTATGACCATCACAGCATTCTCTGATCACATGATCAGAATATGTTCTCTCAGCAACTGGTATACATTTACATGTCCAGGGTTCATGTGATCACTGTTTGAGATCCGTTTCCCTCCGTAACAGGGGCATTTAAATAGACTTAATGACTGCCACATGTAAAAAAATATATTAAAAACTTTCCCAAAATATTCCTATAAAGACCATTCAATAATATTATTATACTACTGATAGTTCTCCCTCAGCAACCATTCAAAATTACAACAGTGCTGAAGGAACGGATTACTTAAGACTGGTCCTCAAAGTTTGATAAAGCTTTCTGATAAGCAGTTTTGTGTAATGATTGTTTGGGAAAGATTGTTTTCAGTCAATAAAAAACTGCATTCAACGTTCAACTGCATTCAAGCTTATGGCTGTGTACGCCAGAAAAAAACATAGCTTAATGTGATTTATCAATCGCTTCTTTGCAAATCCATGGTTTGTGGTCACCCAGATGCTGCCTGCTCCCAATTCTTTGCCTACATCTCTGCGTTCTTTTTATAGCCTTCTAATGGAGTACTTTGAGCTGGATGGGGCACCTCCTTAAAAGGAAGCAGAGAGGAAGAACCAGTGGCAGGGCGTAGATTTCCCCTGGCTGCAAGCAAGGCTGGCAAGCAGGTGTGAGTCCTGGCTGATTCCCGCCTGCCCTTGCTGACAGGCACATGTCTGTCACACTCAAGAGGCTGATACTGGGGTCCAGGCAAGGGTGGCGTCATCCAGTTGTGATTCTATAATTGCAGTGGCTGTGTATGGCGTCGACGTGAGTCAAAAATAAAACTGCAATAAAAGGGCCATTTTGCTCTGGGCCTTTGTGCAAGGGGGAATAAATTCATAAACACACATTTGTATGTGTTTCCCTCCCACTGGACCGGCTTCCCCCGATTTACGTCGGGGTTACACAGGTGTCACGTTAGCCATTTTTTTCCAGCCATCACACAGATCTTATTATTTGAGACCTCCACATCTTCCGCTATTTGGGGTAGGGATTAGTTAAGTGCCATTGTGTTGTTGTCGACTCTTAGAAACGTAGAAATTTATGGCAGAAAAAGACTTAGTGGGTCCATTGAGTCTGCCCTTTCAGTTTGTTTTCTGTTTTCGTGTTTGTTTTTAAATTATAACCCTCAACTTAAAACCACATTGAGCTCAAAGTTCTGTTGCTAAGCGAGACTGTTGTTAAATCAGTTTTGCCCCATTTTATGACCTTTTTTTGCCACAGTTGTTAAAGTGAGTCACTTAAAAATAAATAAGAATTTTCGGTTGCTTTCTTCTTGGTAGTATCTTGATTAGGCTGCTGTTTACTATTTGATTGTTTGTCTGAGTTGTAATTCCTTGATTGGGATATTGTTTACTGCTTAATTGTGGGTCGGGCATTAATCCAAGGAGAAAACAACACTCCCACCAACACTAGCATAGGAAGGCACTTTATATAAACAGAGAGCAAATCCTGCTCCCTTCTCCCTGATGACGTTACCTAGTTGGGTTATGAAAAGTCTGCAAGAAAACCATCAAGCTCAGAGAGCACCAAGGACGCACAGACTGTTGTAGTTTAGCAAAGTATAGGACTGTAATGGCGAACCTATGGCACGCGTGCCCCAGGTGGCACGTGTAGCCATATCGGTGGGCACGCAAGGTCAGCTCCAGCTGATTTTCGGGCCCACCGGAAGTTGGCAAACGGGCCATTTCCAGCCTCCGGAGGGCTTCCAGGGGGTGGGGAAGGCCGTTTTCACCGTCCCCAAGCCTCTAGAAAGGCTCTGGAGGCAGGGGAGGGAGAAAAACGGGCCTACCCGGCCCACCAGGCTATCACGTGCCAGGAGTGGGGGGAACGGGGGTCATGTGCGGGGGCAGGGCGCATAGAATTATGGGTGTGGGCACACGTGTGTGCAACCCCCCTGCTACGCCCCCCCCTCCTGGCACGCAATGGCAAAAAGGTTAGCCATCACTGGTATAGGAATCTACTGTAACCAGCAAAACAGACTTTGAATATACAGATGTTCTTCCACTTCGTTTCCTTTGGCAGAATAGAACTAATTTTGGTTTAACACCTTTTCCTACTAACTGGATCTCACCTTCATTTTCACAGTAGCGTTGCATGCAGGAAGGAACTTGGCTGAATGTGTCCCAGTGCAATGCAAAATAAGGAACAATATCTACCAAAAAGCGGTCAGCAGGGTCGCGTCGTGTCCCCCCCTCCCCCAAATTAAGATGGCAGCCATGGTTATGGTCACCATCTTGACTTTTTGGATTGGTCCTGCACGATTGAATTTTACATGATTCAGCAGCAGCAGTGTGAACATCTGGTTCTTGTTATGCGTGCATGCAACACAGTGCCCAGTGTGGGGCGACCTTTGAAAACCTGCTCTGCAGAGTTAAGCAAAATAACCTTTATTTGCCTTGTCCACAGGAATCCAATGCCTGCTTGGCCTTTGTTCCCCTGCCTGTTTTAATCAGTAACCCTTCCCGGTGCTCATTCTTCCCCTCCTTCTCACCTCCTTGGGGGAATGAGCCAACATTTCTTCCTCCCCCCTCTCTTCTCCCGCCAGCTGTTTTCATGCCTCCTGGGAGGGTTCAGTATTCCTTAACAGGCAGGATTTATTCTTTGCAGCTGTTTCTTTTATGTTGACCAGAAGGGAAAAAGTGGGAGTTGCCAAATTCAGGTCTGACCCAATGAAACAACTCAAGCCCTAATACAAGTAGCCCTTGACTTACAACAGTTCATTTAGTGACCTTTCAAATTTATAATGGCACTGAAAAAAGTGACTTAATGACTGTTTTTCACACTTAACAGTTGCAGCATCCCCATGGTCATGTGATCAGAATTCAGATGCTTAGCAACTGGTTCATATTTATGACGTGTCCCGGGGTCATTTGATCACCTTTTGTGATCCTTTGACTAGTAAATTCAATGGGGAAGCCAGATTCATTTTACAACTGTGTTTACAGTTGCAGCGATTCACTTAACAACTGTGGCAAAAGAAAGGTTCTAAAATTGGGCAAAATTCTCTTAGCAAATATCTTGTTTTGCAACAAAACATTCGAGCTCAATAGTGGCTGTAAGTCAAGGAATGTCTGTATACCTTGCAAAACCAGACTGTGCTGTTTTAATCCAGCAGTTCCCAACGTTTTGGGCGCCAGGGACTAGTTCTAATGAGGGCAGTTTTTTTGCGGACTGAAGAGTGGGGGAGGCATGGATTTGCACGCTGCCTGTATCCCACCTGTGAATGCATGGAGACCCCTGCTTTAATCTCTCCCTGGTTGGTAATACCAGTAATGGTTCAGGCTATTTCTAGGAAGAAAAGCTAGGGATGGTGGAACAAAATAATGATATCGCTTTAGAAAATAACTTTGGGACATATTATAATAGATTAAATTGTTTCTCAGCCTCGGCAACTTTGAAGATGTGTGGACTTCAGTTCCCAGGATTCCTGGAGAATTGTCTGAGTTGAAACCCATACATCTTAAAGTAGCCGAGATTGGAAAGTGCTATTCTACACTCCCCTGGTCCCTTCCCTTCATCAGCATCCTTTTCTGTTTTCCCACATAGGTTTCTTCTTCCTCATCTGTAGTTTGGCCTCTAGCTGGCTTATTCTCAGTTTGGCACCTATTTAGCACCAACCACCAAGTCTGCTTACTGCAAATTGAACCCCATGCTGGAGAAATCCTTTCTTTAGCATTTTATTTTGCAGCCTGATCACCTTAGCCCAATACACCTGTTTCTCTAAATGTTATTTCTGCGGTGGCATTAAAACATTCTTTTTCTCACTTAATCTTGAGCGCAATGCAGATTTCTTGATACTGCATACCTTCGATTTCATTATGTTACAGTCTGTGGTGCAATCTGTGGTCTTTGACAATAAACTCTTAAGCATTCCTGCTCCTGTTATTAATTACCTCTCTTGATGACCAGGAGCTCAATTCAACACTGTAGTTTAGTGTTTTGAGTGAAGCCAGCCAACTTATTAAGACATCGTTGAGAACACCACTGTGAAATCTTGGGTTATGCAGTGTTGGAAGAGAATCAATAGCAGGCTCCCATGGTTTAATTAGGAGAAGACATTTCTAGTACATCCTTTCAGAACTGGGACTTTGGAAAATTTGGAAACTGTTGAAGATTTATTGTGCTGAAAATACAGAATTATCAAATAGTAAGAATTGGAAGCGACCTTGGAGGTCTTCTAGTCCAACCCCCTTCTCAAGCAGCAGACCTTATACCCGTGATGGCGAACCTATGGCATGGGTGCCACAAGTGGCACGTGGAGCCATATCAGTGGGCACACGAGCTCAGCTCCAGCACGCATGCGTGCACCAGCCAGCTGATTTTCGGGCCTTCTGGGCCCACCAGAAGTCAGGAAACACAGTGTTTCCAGCCGCTGGAGGGCCTCTGGGGTGGGTGGGGAAGGCCGCTTTTGCTCTCCCCAGGCTCCTAGAAAGGCTATGGAGCCTGGGGAGAGCAAAACCGGGCCTACCAGGCCCACCGTGGCATCACATGCCAAAGTGGGCGGAGCACAGGGCAGCAGGGCGCATAGAATTATGGATGTGGGCACGCGTGCGTGTGACCCCACAGTGCTCCCCCCGCTTTTGGCACGCAATGGCAAAAAGGTTAGCCATCACTGCCTTATACCATTTCAGAAAAATGGTTGTCCAATCTCTGCTTAAAAACTTCCAGCGTTGGAGCATCCATAGCTTCTGAAGGCAAATCGTTCCACTGATCAATTGTTCTCGCTGCTACTCTGCTTCTCTCCTTGATAAGTTTCCATCTGTTGTTTCTTGTCCAGCCTTCAAGTGCTTTGGAGAATAGGTTCCTTAAATATTGAAAGACTGCTATTATGTCACCCCTAGTCCTTCTTTTCATTAAACTAGACCAGGGGTGTCAAACTCCAGGCCCGTGGGCCAGATGCGTCATGCGCTGGCCTCACCCACGCCTGGTTTAGCGAAGGGTCCCAATACGTCACGTGATGCCACTTTGACCATGCGAGTTTCACA
Organism: Ptyas mucosa; assembly: GCA_012654045.1. Classification (NCBI taxonomy): domain Eukaryota; kingdom Metazoa; phylum Chordata; class Lepidosauria; order Squamata; family Colubridae; genus Ptyas; species Ptyas mucosa. Next base: position 881,861 of record WNWU01013384.1, on the reverse strand, counting down.
CCCCTGAACTTGACAGACCCAATTCACAGCTCACAAGTATTCACAGCTTATTTAGTGGTTTATCTGCAATTCTGAAATTTTAGAAGAAGAAACATTTGGAGTTCTTCCTTTACTTTTCCCACAGCTGTATTAGCAGTATTAGAGTATCAGGATAAACATTTCCCCAAAGACTATTTTAATGCTGGCTGGTGATCATCAAGGTGACATGATGTGTGTTTGGGCTGTACACTTTCAGTTGCAGGTGTGAGCTTACATAGTGGAACTTTCCATCTTGAGCAAATCAGTTCTGATACTTAGCAAACTAGCTTCTTAGGAAAAAAAAAGTCAAGATGTTGTATAATGCTTTGGATTCAAGGAAAAATAATATGCTACTCAGGAAACTGGATTGCAGCCACCATGGTTGACGGCAACCCCTTAAAGCAGCTTACTTTATCCTGGGCTCATTTGATGGCCTTCTTCAGCTGCCCCCTGGGAAAAGAGGTATTTAAGTGAAGAAGGCACAGATAAGTGTGCTAGATTCCAGTGCTATACATATTTTGGCCTTCAAATCCATAACCGTAAAATTTCTTCACAATTAAAGACCCTGGGTTTTCTGGACAGAAAAGATACATGCTGATATATTGTGGTGTCAACCAGAGATTGTTCCTCTTTTCAGGACATACAGGTACTCTTTGACTTACAAACACTCATTTAGTGACCGTTTGAAGTTAACAACAGCACTGATAAAGGGTTCTAAGAAGCAGTCCTTGCAATTAGGATGCTGCATTCCCAGTCATGTGCACTCAAAATCTGAACGCATGCATGTATTTGCAAGGATTGCAATGTCCCAGTCAGGTGATCGTTCTTTGAGACTTTCCCAATTGGCTTCTGACAAGGGACATCAATGGGAAAAGCCAGATTCACTGAGCAACCTCATGATTCATGTAACTACTGTGATGATTTGCTTAGCAACCAGGGCAAAAAAAGGTCATAAAATTGGGCACAACTCAATTTAACAATCACCTTGATTAGCAATGGAAATTCTGGGTCTCAATTGTGGTTGTAAGTCGAAGGCTTACAAGCGTGGGTTTTAGATTGATGTAACTTCTGCTTTGTAAAGGCGCCATCCATATCAAGTTGATATCGAAATGGAGCACTCAGCTGTAGGATATATGCATTTCAGTTCCTTTCCTCATGCCAGTGATGGGTGAGCCATTCCTAAGGAGAAGGAGTGGAGATCAGTATGACCGATGTTCATTGCATTCAGCTTCTCTTCCAAAGATACTTTGCAGATCTGCTTGTGCTGCTCTGTAGACGCCATGACATCGGTCATAAATGGAGCATGATGGACGATAGTTCAAATTGGATGGGTAAATAGAGCTATAGACGTTCATAAATTGTAGACCTGCTTTGCAAGGGGGCAATCTATGTGTATGTTCTTCTGTTTTATGCACTCTTTTTTAGTTTAGTTTTGTTCTGATTCCCCTCCCCCTTTTTCTTTTTCTTTTGGAGTTTGTATTTTATCTTTGGAAATAAAAATTTAAAAAATATTAAAAAGAAAAAAAATAAATGAAAAATGCTATATATAATGGCGTTGCCAAATCTAGGTGCTGTTTGCTTTTAGAACTGAAATTCAAATATATATTTATATGTACACAAAATGTGGCTGGAAGGAAAAGTAGGTGGTGATCATGAGAGACATAAATTGTTACTTGTCACTCAGATGTACCCCAAACCCTTGTCCTGACCCAACCTCCTGGCAGATTTTTCTGTCTGGGACCGTGAAAGACCCCCCCAGAAAGGACCCTCCACTCACGTTGAGCCTTTTGTGCTGTTTTGTAAGCATTCACAGTAGGTAGACCTTATTTCTTTGCTGGCCTCAGAAGGGGGGAATAGCCTTCTACACAATCTTCTGGGAAAATAAGGCTCTTTCTGGACAAAAGAAAAATAAACGATAAAGTCTGACTAACAAGCAACTTCACAGAGAAAAGGCAAGGACCAACATGGAAACGAAAGGATTTGGTGGTGCAGATCTGGAGAAACTGGAATGTGACACGGGTAGGCACAGAACCACAAAATCTGTGCCTTCATCCTGCCCCTCCCCCATCTCTTGGACACCCTCTTGCAGAAGCCTCTGGACAGAGGTCTATAAAACGAAACATAGTGTGGAAAAACATGCATTTGCCAAAAGGTGAAGGCAGAATTGTGCCATGGCAACACAAGTTCTGCTTCTTTTGTACAGGTGTGGGAGTGTTATGACACACATACAAAGGAAGCAGAATTTGAAGCATAAGCCTGCTATTCTCATTTGGACGAAAAGTGCCCTGAATCCTTCTGAAGGGAAAACAGTATTTTTCCTTATCTTCCATGACAAGGAATTTGTTCTCATTTATTACCACTTGAGATCAATAAAAGAAAAATCTGTACACGTGGCCCAGAGCTAAATTCTGAGGATTGCTGTGAGTTCACAACAGATTGGTAACTGAGATATTAGGAATGAGCTGGACGAGATCATTGAAGATCAGGCCACAGCTATCAGCCTTGATAGCTCTGTAATATTTCCAGGATCCCAATACAAGATACCTTCAACAGCAGTTGCTATCAAAGGATGGAAAATGGCCATCTTGGTTTGGAAGCTTGTTGAATACAGTTGGCTGGTGCCCAAAACATTAGACGAATCCTAAAGCTACATAGATAGTCCTTGACTTACAACCAGAGGTGGGTTTTAGCAGGTTCTGACCAGTTCTGGAGAACCAGTAATGGAAATTTTGAGTAGTTCGGAGAACCGGTAATAAAAATTCTGACTGGCCCTGCCCACATCTATTCTCTGCCTCCCAAGTCCCAGCTGATCGGGAGGAAATGGGGATTTTGCAGTAACTTTCCCCTGGATTGGGGAGGGAATGGAGAGTTTACAGTACCCTTCCCCTGGAGTGGGGTGGGAATGGAGATTTTACGGTATCTTTCCCCTGCCACGCCCACCAAGCCATGCCACGCCCACCAAGCCACACCCACAGAACCGGTAGTAAAAAAAATTGAAACCTACCACTACTTACAACCATTCATTAGGTAACCTCTCAAAGTTACAATGGTACTGAAAAAAGTTACTTACAACCAGTATCTGTACTTATAATCATTGTAGCATCCCCATGGTCATGTGATCAAAATTTGGGCACCTGGCAACATATATTTACAATGATTGCAGCCTCCTTGGGTCATGTGGTCTCCATTTGCAATCTTCCCAGCCAGCCTCTGACAAGAAAAGTTAATGAAGTAAGATGGGTTCATTTAATGACTGCATCATTCTCTTAACAAGTGCAGTGATTTGCTTAACTATGAAAAAATAGATTGTAAAATGAAGTGGGATTCACTTAAAAACCATCTTACTTAGCAAGGGAAATTCTGATCCCGATTGTGGTCATAAGTCAAGGACTATCTATAGATTAGGCTGAGAAGTTGAAGAAATATCCAAGAAAGAACCAGTGACAAGTTACTCATGGGAAGCTGTTGAAATCAGCAAGGATCAGGCTCCGCTTGAAGGTTTCTCTTTATCATCAGGTTGGTCCTGTTGGACTAGATCAGGGGCCTCCAAACTTGTCAGCTTTAAGACTTGTGGACTTCAACTCCCAGAACATGTTAGCAGGATTCCAGTATTTGAGGGGCTGCCACAAAGAAGAGGGGGCAGCTTATTTTCCAAAGCACCAGAAGGCAAGACAAGAAACAATGGATGGAAATTAATCAAGGAGAGAAGCAACCTGAAATTAAGGAGAAACTTCCTAACCATTAGGATAATTAACCAGTGGAATAGCTTGCCTCCAGAAATTGTGGGTGCTCCATCACTGGAGTTTTTAAGAAAAGACTGGATAGCCACTTGTCTGAAATGATGTAGGATCTGCTGCTCATGCAGGGGGCTGGACTAGAAGACCTCCGAGGCCCCTTCCAGCTCTATTCTGATTGATTGATTCCTCAGTCCATCATAGTAGATTGGGAATTCTGGAAGTTGAAGTCCCCAGGTCTTAAAGGTACCAAGTTTGGAGATCCCTGGACTAGATAAATCTTTCACCAATACAGTTCTTCTGATATCCTCAAATGGGCAAAAGATGGATCAGAAGAACCCCAATTTTCTGTTCAATGGATAAACCCCAGGAAAGTCGGCCAAAGTTTGCTGCCATAAAGAGATATCCAGCACAAACAGAGCATGAGATAGCTAATTAGAAAGTTAGAGGCTCCTGCGTCAAGAGGCAAGCTGAGAGGGCAGTCAGTCAAGGTTGGGATGTCTCAACATTTGTCCTGATGTCAACAGAGTCCAGGGATGTGTGAGTTTAAGGGAGGCATTCTGTGGTTTTAATTGGCTAATGATAAGGTAGAGAAGAATTGCTCTTCTAGATTGGAGAAAAATATCCTATGCAATGGAGGAATAATTACAGGTAGTCCTCAAGTTATGACCACAACTGAGCCCAAAATTTATGTTGCTAAGTGAGAAATTTTGCCCCATTTTACAACCTTTCTTGCCACATTTGTTAAATGAATCACTGCAGTTCTTAAATTAATAACATGGTTGTTAAGTGACCCCATTGACTTTGCTTGTCAAAAGGTCACAAAATGTGATCACATGATCCCAGGACACTGCAACTGCCTATTGCCAACCATCCAAATGTAAATCACATGACCACGTGGATGCTACAATGGCCATAAGTCTCCTTTTTCAGTGCCGTTGTACCTTTGAACGGTCACTAAGCAAATAGTTGTAAGTTGAGGACTAACTGTACACACATTTCCTAGGCAATAGACTACGCCAGGGGTGGGCAACCATGGCAACTTTATGTCTTGTGGACTTCAATTTTAAGAGTCCCTGAGTTCAGACATTCAGCAACTGGCTGTATTTATGGTCATTTGCAATATCCTATGGTCACATCACTATGTTTTACAATGGTTTTGCCAAAAACTGGCATTTACTTCCAGTTTTCAGCAGAACTGTGTCCGTAGCTTTATGGCCGAGGTGTTTGTTTAACAACCTCTACCAGAAAGGTCGGATTGGTTAATGATTGATCCATTTTATAACTGTTATGACTTATGACCATATTAGGCAGGCTCCGTAACATTCATAATTCAATCTGTATCAATAGCCTTTACTGAAGTGTTGCAGAGTAGGTCATGGTAACACAATAAAAGAATTATGGGTAGTCCTTGACTTACAACCATTCACTAGAAAAAGTGACTTATGACCGTTTTTCACATTTATGATGATGTTGCAGCATCCCCATGGTCATATGGTCAAAATTGGGGCACTTGGAAGTGTTTATGATGGTTGAACTGTCCCAAGATCATGTGATCACCGATATGCAAGGCCAAGGGGGGAAAGAGATTCTCTTAATGACTGTATGTTTCACTTAACAACTGCAGTAATTCGCGTAACAACTGTGGCAATAAGGTGCATAAAATGGGGCAAAATTCACTTAACAACTGGAAATGTTGGGCTCTATTGTGGTTGTACGTTGAGGAGTCCTGGTGGCACAGTGGACTAATTCACTGTTATTAAGATCAGCTGCTTGCAATTACTGCAAGTTCAAATTCCACCAGGCTCAAGGTTGACTCAGCCTTCCATCCTTTCTAAGGTAGGTAAAATGAGGACCCAGATTGTGGGGGCAATAAGCTTTGTATAAATATACAAAAGTATGAAGGCTATTGCTTAACGCATTGTAAGCCGCCCTGAGTCTCCGGAGAAGGGCGGCATATAAATAATAATAAAAAAAAACCCCAAACCTGTATTTACTCCAATGAGACCCCGTTCATCCATCAATCTGCATCTTGCTAAATCTCCATCACTGCAATAACACAACATAGGGCCTTAGTAGCTGAGGCACCCGGCCCACTCTGCCATGGGAGGCAGAGGCAAGCTTATCAAGTCCCTTCCTCTTACTGATCTTCAAAAGCTTAAAAGGAATCACCATCAATATTGGCTGGTTGACCCCCTCCTACTTCCTTTGTTGCAACTCCCAGCCTATTTCTAATTCTTGTTTTATTTGCAATTCCATCATTTCCATGGTTCCCTGTTTTTAATGCCTATTTACTCCTTGCCCCACAGTCAAGGGTGGAGGGCTGCCTATTCTAGGTCCGAATATTTGCCATGCTGTACCTTTTAAATGTTTCTGTCCATGTTTAGCTGCCAAAGAATAAAGAGGTCCAAAAGACCCGTTATTCCTTTGGACATAGTGTGCACAACAATCTGTGCCATTGTTTATCAGCTCTGCTTCCATGCCTCAGATGTGAGGACTTCAACTCTTTAAGATTTCTTAAAATGGTAGAGCTTGAAAAACAGTCATATGCCACAAACGGTGGTTTGTAAATCACGTGGTAGGTTTATGAAACTCACTAAGCCAGCATCAAGAAAGCCATGGCTTAATGCTCTCGCTCTGTGTGTGTGTGTGTGTGTACGGCAGGTGTGCAAAATTCTGGAAAATGCATTCAGCATCTTCCTCTATACCCAGTTTGCTTTCCCCTTAGCTCTTTCATCTGAAAGTTGCCACTTTCCAAGTCTGCTTCTCCTCAGCATTGTCTCAGGAGTCAACTGGAAATAAAGAGAAAGATAGATATAGCTTTCAAATGCTCCAAAAAAGCAATTTGTATGATGATCGCTTATTGAATCCCTCTTACTGTCTTATATTTATTTATTGGTATGTTGATTACTGTACACTGCAGATGGTGTGGCTTGGCTCCTGCGTGTCTGGTTATTTTTATTTTGGCACAGCCTGTTATCGGACATCCATTCCACTGATTTGTTACTCCATTAGTGCTTGTTGCAATTTTCCTCCACCAGTTGTAGCAATCAGGGCTGATGCAGCAATTTCTCCTTCTAGTGGTCATTTTAATCATCGGTAGCTTGTGCACTTTGAAAAGCCTGATAAGTTCAACAAAAGGTTATATTTAAAAGACATCTCAGGAGAAAGAAATCTCTTAGGAAGCAAGCATTAGTAGCCAGCAATGTTATTTGAGAATAAGTACTGAATTTTAGAGCTGGGCACTTCAAATATGGTTCAGGAGATACGGTTTTGAAGGTGTGGAAATATCCACACAGCATTTCTTAAAGAGTCATTATATATTATTTCAGGAATCTATGTGAGCCTAGAAAAAGATGCAGCTACTTTAAAGAGCTGGCTCATTAAAGCAGCCTTGTTCCCTTATGGTGAAATTTTGTCTGGATTCCCAAGAGAGAGGGACTGCATTCCAGAGGACAAAGAGACAGCAAAGTTTAGATTGTTTGGTTGGGAGAAAAAGAGTTAAAATGGCTCTACCCTAGCAATTCTCAGATCTTTAATGATGCAAATTGGTTGTTTTATAGTTCGGCAAGATTTCTATGTGTGAGGAACAATAAAGGAAACCGGTTAAAAGTAACCCTGTGTGTCCAGGGGTGGGTTCTACTTACCTTTACTTCCGGTTTGCATCGGGGCCATGTGCATGTGCTCACTTCGCTCGCACGCACACTCTTTTGCACAAGCGCAGAAGCGTTTTGATGATGTCGGGATCAGTGGGCAGAGCCTCCCATCGGTTTTACTACCGGTTCTATAGAACCAGGGGCAACCCACCACTGTGTGTGTCTTTCTTGACTTCTGGAGCCTGATACACACTTCTCAGGCTTTGCCGGAGCTTTGAATAAGATGCAGTTGCTTTAAAAAGGGCAGTGTGCTTGCACTTTTGTGCATTACAAAGCCTCTGTTCCAAATCCTTTTTCTGAAGAATGTACTACAATCAGAGGTGGTATTCAGACGGTTTGTACCAGTTCAAGCAAATCGGTAGCGGCAACTGCGCCGCCCACCTGCCCCAATGTAATGCCATCCTATTTAGCCACACTTTCGAGGCTGGGCACATGTGCAGAAGGCACACATGCATGCACGAGGCGAACCACTGATAATAATATGTGAAACCCAGCACTGACTACAATTCAGACATACCTAGATAGGGAAATCGGTTTATGATTAACTCTTCTCCTGTCCTTTAGAGCAGTGGGAGGTTGGAGCACCTCCCTTGAACCCAGTCCTTTTAAAATGCCTGCAGGCCAGGGGTGAAATGCTCCCGGTTCGGATTGGATCACCCAATCCGGTAGTGATGGAGGCGGGTGGTTCGGAGAACCAGTAGCCAAAATCCCTGCCCCCCTCCCCCATGCCCAGCTGTGCCGCACAATCATCAGAGGCTTTCTTTTTACTTTTAAAAGCATTTTTTCTACAACCTCTTTGGCTGATGATCGCACGGCTGACGATCCAAGCTGAGTTGCCTGATCGTCTGAGGCATTTAAAAGAAAAAAAGTCTCTGCCGATCAGGCAACTCAGCTGGGATCGTCAGAGCCTTTTGAAAGCATTTTTTTACAACCTCTTCGCAGAAGAGGTAGAAAAAATGGTTTTTAAAAAAAGGCCACGCCCATCTAGTCACATTACCCCTCCACCCCACCAAGCCACACCCACAGAACCGGTAGTAACAAATTTTAGATTTCACCACTGCTGTAGGCATGTTGATAATGTGATTGAACATGATTGTGATTGGGTCACGTTCTTTCTACCATAACTACAAGTTGTCCTCGAATTGTGAGCGGAACTGGGACCAGAATCTCTATTGCTAAGCAAGGTGATTATTGAGTGAGTAACATCCAATATTACAATCTCTTTTGCCACAGTTATTAAGCAAATCACTGCAGTTGTTAGGTGAACCTGGCTTCTTCCTATTGACTCTGCTTGTCGGAAGCTGTCTGGGAAGGTCACAAAAAGTGATCTCCTGACCCCAGGACACCACAACTGTTGCAAAATACATGCCACTCGCCAAGTGCCCAAATTTTGATCACATGGTAGTCATTACTGCAAAGACCAGTCACAGTGTTTTTTTTCAGTGCCGCTGTAATTTCAAACAGATGCTAAACAAATGCTTGTATGTATGTCGAGGACTACCCTGTTTCCCCTAAAATAAGACATCCCCTGGTAACAAGCCCGATCAGGCTTTTGAGCGCATGGCAATAAGGCCAAGCACTTATTTCAGGGTTCAAAAAATTATAAAACAGGGTCTTATTTTCGGGGAAACATAGTACCTGTATCTACAGAAAAGTAAAAGCAACCAACCAACCATAACATGTTGGCCATTCTTCTTGGTTTGCCATGTCCTCTGGTGGTGCACTGAGGGATTAGTAGCGACCGTAAAAATAAAGGGTTGCCATATTAAAGGTCATCATTTTCCATTCACACAAGGTAAGTTCTTTTTTCTTGCTTTTCAGTTCCTCTTTTCCATGAGATTGTAACCCAACTCCATTCTAGTCTATATGCTTTATCTCCCCCCCCCCCAAATCTTCCATGCTCTTTTTCAATTCTTCTGTTTTTACTTCCTTCCATTTCTGGCAAGGCTTTACTCCTTCAAAGGCAGGATTATAGTATATCCACATTTAAAAGAGAGCACAAGTCTGAGCTATAACTCAGGTCTCATACACTAAAGATCCTGTGATCTATTTCCACATGGATCAACAACGCTACACCCATCTTTGTGTAGCCTGAAAGCCTTCCACCTCTTAAATATACTGAAGCAAAGCCCATTTGTGACTTTTTTAAAAAAAATTCGTAGAAGCATTCACTTTTCCATGGCAACATCTAAAATAAGAAGTGTCCTCCTCAACAATCTGGTGAGCATTTTCATGATTTTGGCCCAAACTGCTGCTGTTACATTTTTAAAGCTTTGTTTTAACTCTTCAAACAAAATTCCTTTTTCGATTACTTATCCAAACGTACTTATTCCACTCAGCAGATGGAAGACAGACTGATATTTTCTCTTTGCAAACTTCTTTTCCTAGAAGGGTGGTAGGAACGGAGAATGGGGACTTACTGCCGAAATCCTTTTCACCTGAAAGCTTTTAATTTTTTATCCTGCCTTTTCATTGCTCTGTATAAATAACTCTTCCTATTTTCCTCACCACAACCCTGTAGGGAGGTTGGGTTGAGAGTGAATGACCCAAAGTTCTCCAAACTGCTTTCAGGCCTAAGGCAGAACTAGTACCCACTGTCAGCTGGCTTTTGTGCCTAAGGCAGAACTCACCGTTTCCTGCTGATTGACTCTAAGTCACCCAGCTGGTTTTCATGCCTAAAATGGGACCAGAACTCACCATCCTCTTCTCCTGGTGATTGTTTCAAAGTCACCCAGACAGCTTTTGTGCCTAAACTGGGACTAGAATTCACATGCTGCTGAGCCAGCATCTTAATCACTACACCAAACTGGCTCCCTTTTGAGGTAGGGAGAGATGGCAAATCCATTTGCATTGGTATCTTCATAACCCACAACTGCTCAGCAGATACTACTCACACAGAGACAATACAGTAAAGCAAAGAACCATCAACAAGACATTTGCTAAATTCCAAAATAGAGAGGCCAGTTCAAAATGAAGACTTGTTGGATAGCAGTGGCATACATGAATACAGCTAGGAAGCTAGATACTGTATTGGCAAGAGGGTGGGGTGGGGGTGGGGGTGGGGGCAATGTTGAAAAGAATATTTTAAAAAAGTTCACAAGTATTTGGTCCACTTGTGATCATAAATGAAAAGTCAATGTAAATCTTACCAGAGTTTAAGACAGGCAGCCTGCAAAATAGGAAAGAGGCCTTTTTACTTTTCAAGGGAGATTTTAATTACGTGAATGGAACACCAGCAAGTTGCTTCTGGATCTGCCTCAATAGGAGTACTCTCCAGTGGTCCTCGACTTACAACCACAATTGGAACCAAAATTTATGTTGCTGAGCAAAATGGTTAAGTGAATTACGCCCACAATTATGACCTTTTTTGCCATGGCCATTAAGCAAATCACTGCAGTTGTTAAGCAAATCATATGGTCATTGAGCAAGTCCGACTTCCCCCCATTGACATTGCTAGTTGGAAGCTGGCTGGGAAGGTCAGGTGACTCCAGGATTCTGAAATCATTATAAATACATGCCCATGGCCAAGTCCCTGACCCATAGAGATCCTCTTGATCCTCTGACCCATAGGGATATGGCCACAATCTTAAGTGTGTCATAAATCTATTTTTTGTTTCAGAGCCAGTGTAACTTAAACGAATGGTTGTAAGTCAAGGACTACCTCTAAGGCATTTGAGGAACCTGCTCCTGAATGGGCTCACTCTTGAAATACATCTCCTGATTTTTTCCAATATTGGAGAAATAGAAAGAGGCTCTTTTTTTCTTTCTTTTTTCTTATTAAATTTGTATGCCACGCCAAAGGTGTATGCTGATTAAGTTTGTAAGAGAAGAGCGTAATAGATTTTCCTTCTAAGCAATCTCATGGCACGCTGAACCATGATGTGATATGTACAGTTGGGCTTAGGATGTGGTGAGAATCCAACTGGGGACAGCAAGTAGCTCAGTCATCCAGATCATGGCTGTCCCAAAGATGCTTTTCTAAAAGGCAACTGGACTTCCTTTGTTTTTTCTTTGAAAATGTTTTGCTTCCCATCCAAAAAGTTTCTTCAGTTCTTCAGAAGCTTTTTGGATGGCAAGTGAAATGTTTTCAAAGAAAAAAGCCAAGGAAGTCCAGTTGCCTTTTGGAAAAGCACAACTGGGACGTGTTGAGAGCAAGGTGTTAAATTTTTTTAAAAACCTGGATGATTTGCTCCATGTGAAGGTGGAGGTGGACTAACCTGCTCTGTTCTGTTGTATTTCATTTTTAGCTTCTGGGCTTTCCTCTTCACCATCAACTCCCACCCAGGGAACCAAGCAGCCGGCATTTCCACTTGAATGCTACAGACATGAACCGGAAAGGCTAGAAACACGGATTCACACCCCCTCTTCTCCTCCAGACACTGGCCAAAGGTTTAGCCTGCCTCCAGGGCAGGGTGCTGCCAAGCCGCCCTCTCCAACACCTGTCTGTTGTGTTACCTCAAAAATAGTAAGTATAGGTTCCTAATTTTTTTTTTTAAAAAATGGAAAGGACTGTAGCTTTGGACTAATATAGCACTTGTGAGCGTCCAAACATTTGTCACACTTTGTAGGCTGATGACACTTTCAATTCTCCTACTCTGGAGAGAAATATTATTGTCCCTAGTTTGCACAAACAAGAGATGAAACTGAGGCTGAGAATCCATATTTTGCCAGCTGATGGATGCCGTAGAAGTTAGATGTCAACTAAAAACTAATCTGCTTGACTTCAGAGTCTTTTGAGTGGAACCCATTGTGTGTCTACTTGAAAACAAGCTCCACTGGTTTATCAAAATAACCATGCACAGGATTTCTGTGAGGAATGGAATGGAATGGAATGGAATGGAGTGGAGTGGAGTGGAGTGGAGTGGAGTGGAGTGGAGTGGAGTAGAGTAGAGTAGAGTAGAATAACAGAGTTGGAAGGGACCTTCGAGGTCCTCTAGTCCAACCCTCTGCTCAGGCAGGAAACCCTACACCACTTCAGACAAACAGTTATCCAACATCTTCTTAAAAACTTCCAGTGTTGGAGCATTCACAACTTCTGGAGGCAAGTTGTTCCACTGGTTAATTGTTCTAACTGTCAGGAAATTTCTCTTTAGTTCTAGGTTGCTTCTCTCCTTGATGAGTTTCCACCCATTGCTTCTTGTCCTGCCTTCAGGTGCTTTGGAGAATAGTTTGACTCCCTCTTCTTTGTGGCAGCCCCTGAGATATTGGAACACTGCTATCATGTCTCCCCTGGTCCTTCTTTTATTTAAACTAGACATACCCAGTTCCTGCAGCCGTTCTTCATGTTTTAGCCTCCAGTCCCTTAATCATCTTTGTTGCTCTTCTCTGCACTCTTTCTAGAGTCTCCACATCTTTTTTACATCTTGGCGACCAAACCTGGATGCAATATTCCAAGTGTGGCCTTACCAAGGCATTATAAAGTGGTATTAACACTTCATGTGATCTTGATTCTATCCCTCTGTTTATGCAGCCTAGAAGTGTGTTGGCTTTTTTGGCAGCTGCTGCACACTGCTGGCTCATATTTAAATGGTTGTCCACTAGGACTCCAAGATCCCTCTCACAGTTACTACTATTGAGCAAGGTATCACATACACTGTACCTGTGCATTTTGTTTTTCTTGCCTAAAGGTAGAACCTTGCTTTTTTCACCATTGAATTTCATTTTGTTAGATAGTGCCCAATGTTCAAGTCTGTCAAGATCCTTCTGTATCTTAAGCCTATCTTCCGGAGTGTTGGCTATTCCTGTTAGCTTGGTGTTGCCTGCCCTTGGTCCTTGGTGCTCTCT
>WNWU01013384.1:843846-858669 GCA_012654045.1 Ptyas mucosa | reverse complement strand
CTCCCCCCGCCCTCGCAGGGTTGCCTGGCTGCAATTCAATACAGGACCGTGCCTTTGCCTTGCGGAGCTTCGCGCTCCCCTTTGCCAGCAATTGAGTGTTTTTTTCCTCACCTGAGCCCTGCGATTTAACTGGCAATCTTACGGTCCGCCATTTTGAGCCCCATTCATTGCTGCGGCGGCCATTTTGTGGAGCTCTTGCGCTCCCCTTCTCCCCTCCTGCCTGTTTTCAGGAAGGTGAGCACATTCTGTGGAGTTTCCGCGCTCCCCTGTCATTTGGGTGCTCTGTGATTGTTTGGATTTGCCTACAATCGGTCTCCATGCCGAAGGCCCTGAGTAAATCAAAGCACGGCCGCAAAGCCGGCTCCTCCTCGCAGGTTCACCCTGATGAACGCTCTGCATCCCGCCTGGAGACCGCCCAGTCGGCTGGGGACCCTCCTCCTACGACCCAAGCCTCGCGCCCTCACCACAAAGACCACAAACATGGCGGTGCTGTTTCCAGGGTGGAGAAGCGCAGGGACAAGGTCCTCACTCAACTTTGTGACAAAGCAAGCGCTGGCCTTCTCCAGGCAGCTCCGCAACCATCGGATACTGTGCGGGTCTCTCGTCCAGCTACGCCGGACCAGCTCTCCCTTCGGGACTGTCCGGTTACCATTTCCACTTCCAATTTATGGGGCGTTGCTCCTTCTGCTGCAATGACCGAGCCTATCGCTGATGGGCCATCTCACAATGAGCCGCGTGATTCTCCTCCTACGGCTCCGCCTCCTGCTCCTGCTTCGGGGACGTTTGCTTGTCCTCTTCATCCGGACCAGCTTCAGAGGTTTATCGAGGAGGCGGTGCAGAGATCTCTGGCTTCCAGTCGACGCTCTCCTTCAGTTTCGGGCTCAAGGCGATCAGTTTCTCCGGAGCGTCCTTGCTCTTCGGACCAGACATCTGCCAAGGCTCCATCATCGCCTTCGCGTTCCCATGCCAGTCATGTCTCCACCTTGTCTGAGGCCGACTACAGTGACTCTGGACTGTCCGACGATGAAAACCTTCCTCCGGACCAACCGGCTTTTTCTGGTCTCTTCCCTCAGGCATTATTTAAATCGCTGCTCTTCAAGGCCGTAAACACTGCTCAGCTTTCCTCTCCGGTGCCCCAACCTTCCAATCCAGTGCCACCTGGCACCTTGGATCCTATGTTTGCAGAGCCAGTGAAGACAGTTACGACCATCCCTACTCCACCCCTCTTCCTGGAGGTCGTTAAGCGGCAGTGGTCCTCACCTGGGTCGGCCCCACTCCCGTCTTCCACCGACCGTACCAACTTCCACGTGGCATCTGACTTGGATTCGCTTCTCCAGCCTCCTTCAGTGGACGCTCCCATTGCTGCTCTTCTGCCTTCCTCCTCGGTTCCGGGTGATCCCGGTGAAGGTTTGCGGCCTGATGAACAACGGGCCGATTTGGTCCTCCAGAGGGCCCACCAGGGGGCGGCATGGGCCATCCGTGCCGCTTCTACGGCATCTTTCTTCAACCGCACCACTTTACTTTGGCTCCGCCAGTTGCAGGAGAAGCTGTCGCCTGAGGATGTTCGTGTCAAACAAGACCTCAATAAGATTGTGGCTGCGATCCAGTTTTCGGCTGACTCGACCCTTAACGCTGCCCGTTTTGCCTCCAAATCGTTGGCCTCTACGATTGCTGCCCGCCGTTTGGTCTGGCTCCGCCATTGGCAGGCGGATGCCAGACATAAGTGGCGGCTCGCATCTATTCCCTTTGGGGGGTCCCGTCTGTTTGGGGAGGCCTTAGACCCCTTCCTGACCGAAACGAGGGACAAGAAGAAGGTGTTGGCGGCGGCTTATCGCAGAGGAGATTCTCGTTTCTCCCCGTATCCCTCTAGACCCCAGCTTCGAGGTGCTGATGTGGGGGGGTCCCTTTCCTCCCTTCCCTCACCTCGGCCGTACAATAGCTTTGGCAGGCAACGAGGCTCCCAAGACAGGTCCTTCCGGGGACGATCATTTGGGATTAAACGGCCCTTTCGGGGGGGAGGAGGTCGTGCCTTCCGACGCCGGCGATAATTGCATGTCTGCTCCTCCCATTGGCGGTCGATTGGCCCTCTTTGCCGCCGTCTGGGAGCAATCCACCTCAGATCTCTGGGTCCAGGCCTCTTTACGTTCTGGCCTTGCCATCGAATTTGTCTCCACCCCTCCGAACACCTTTGTTTGCTGTCCGTTTTCCCGTAAACCCGAAAAGAGGTCCCTTATGGATTCTGCGGTTCAGCACCTCCTGGCTATCAGGGCTATTCAGCTGGTGCCTTCTGGTCAGGAGCGATTGGGTTTCTATTCCCGGGTGTTCCTTGTGCCTAAGTCTTCGGGGGGGTGGCGACCCATTCTGGACCTAAAACGATTGAACAGGTACGTTGTGTACCGAAAATTTAAAATGCAATCTTTGAACACTATTCTAGCCGGTGTACGGAGGGGCGATCTCCTCTCCTCTATCGACCTTACAGAGGCCTATTTGCACATCCCCATCCTTCCCTCCCATAGGCAGTTTTTTACGTTTTTGTTACGGGGGGGTTCATTACCAGTACAGGGCCTTACCCTTTGGTCTCTCCTCGGCCCCCCGTTCCTTTACGAAGGTGTTGGCCGCTTTGGCGGCCTCACTTCGAACTCGTTCAGTTAGACTTTTATGTTACCTTGATGACATTCTTGTTTTGTCCTCCTCTGTCCAGCAGGCCGCTGTGGATATCCGCCTCACTCTCGAGACGCTGGCGGCTCATGGTTTTTCAATTAATTTAGATAAGAGTCATCTGTCTCCATCCACTAGCTTGATCCATTTGGGGGCCCTTATTGATTCGGTGCAGGGCACGGTTTTCCTTTCTCCCGACCGACAGGACAGTATTCGGGCTTTGATAGCCAAGGTTGAAGGGTG
The DNA here is from genome assembly GCA_012654045.1 of Ptyas mucosa. NCBI lineage: Eukaryota > Metazoa > Chordata > Lepidosauria > Squamata > Colubridae > Ptyas > Ptyas mucosa. The sequence continues at coordinate 855,768 of WNWU01013384.1, read as the reverse complement.
CCGGGCCGTCTCTCCACTTGTTCTTTCGCAGCTCTTGGGGAAGATGATCTCGGCCATTGCGATAGTTCCCTGGGCCCAGCTCCATGCTCGGGAACTCCAATGGTTTCTCTTGCCGTTGCAGAAGGCGGGCAGAGGCACTTCATCCAGACCGATTCCAATCCCTTCATCGGTCCGCAAGTCCCTGCGGTGGTGGCGCTCCCCAGCTCTGTCAGCGGGTTGCTTCTTTCTCGAACCATCGAGGGTGGTGGTGACGACGGACGCCAGTCTCCTCGGTTGGGGAGCCCATTGCCAAGGTCAGATGGCTCAAGGGACGTGGTCTGCATCGGAATCTCGTCATCCGATCAATTGGTTGGAACTGCAGGCGGTGTTTCTTGCACTGAGAGCTTTTCAACACCTTGTTTCTGGAGCGCATGTCCTCGTTCTCACGGACAACATTGCGGCGAAAGCGCACCTGAACAAGCTAGGTGGCACCAGGTCAAAGTCCCTCCTTCTGGTGGCAGTACAGCTAGGACTCTGGGCGGAGCGTCACCTGTGCAGTCTTCGGGCGGAGCACATCTCCGGCGTGGAGAACTCTCAGGCAGATTGGCTGAGTCGTCGTCGGGTGGACAACGCGGAATGGCGCCTCCATCCTCGGATCTTCCAGGACTTGTCTCGGCGGTTCGGCGTTCCGGCGATCGACTTATTCGCGACGCACGCGAATGCACAGCTGCCGCAGTTCTTCGCCCGGTATCCAGATCCTCACGCCTCCGGCGTCGATGCCCTACGGACCCCATGGCCGGGGGGCCTCCTGTATGCTTTTCCCCCAACGTCTCTCCTTCCCAGGGTCATCCGCAAGATCTTGGCAGAGCGGGCGGAAGTGGTCCTCGTGGCCCCTCATTGGCCCAGGAGACCCTGGTTTGCCGACCTTGTGTCTCTCTCGGTGGCCCCATCTTGGCGCATCCCCCTCGGGGACGACACACTATCTCAGGGCGCCCTGAAGCACCCGGATCTGGCCTGGCTCAATCTGACCGCTTGGCGGTTGAGCGGAGCACAATGAGTGCAGCGGACATTCCGGCGGACGTTATTCGAACATTGCAAGCCTCTCGCCGCCCGTCTACCGATCGCATTTACTCGGCCACCTGGCGGGCCTTCTGCCTCTGGTGTTCCCGATCCGATGTGTCCGCGCTTCATCCCTCCATAGTGGACATTATGGTCTTTTTGCAACAGGGCCTGTCCCAAGGTCTTTCTCCAAACACATTACGACGACAGGTGGCCGCGTTGTCCTCGGTGCTCGTCTGCGGTTCCTTGCCATCCTTGGCACAGCACCCTCTCATCCGGCGATTTCTCCGTGGGGCTACGAACTTGTGTCCTCCTGTTCTGCACAGATACCCTACTTGGGATCTCCCATTAGTGTTGGAGTCTCTAATGGGTCCCCCATACGAACCGTTGCGGACCACTAGTCTCCGGCTGCTTACCTGCAAGGTCGCCTTCCTGGTGGCCATAACATCGGCTCGCCGCATTTCGGAAATGGCTGCTTTGTCCACTCGCTCTGATCTATGTGTGTTTCACGCGGACCGCGTGGTACTCCGTTTGGACCCTACCTTCATTCCGAAAGTAAATTCTATTTTCCACCGATCGCAGGACCTTATTCTACCTAATTTCTGCCCACGGCCTTCTCACCCTAGGGAGCGACGTTGGCACTCCCTCGACGTCAGACGAGCTCTTCGGATCTACATTAACAGGACAGCGGCATTTCGTCGATCTGAGTCACTGTTCGTCTCCTTCTTACCTGTTTCCCAGGGTTGCAAGGTCTCTTCGTCAACCATCGGTCGCTGGATCCGGCAGGCTATCGCATCGGCCTATGATCTTCGTTCCCTCCCGCGTCCATCATGATTGACTGCTCATTCCACCCGGAGTGCTGCTACAACGGCAGCCTGGGCAACCCAGGCTCCCTTGCTTGAGATCTGTAGGGCGGCCACTTGGACGTCACCTGTCCCTTTTATTAGGCACTATAAACTGGACCAGTTTGCCTCGGCGGAGGCTGCGTTCGGACGGCGGGTTCTTCAGAGGGTTGTTGCCGGGGAGGGTATTGCGGACCAGCCTGGTCCCCCCCTAGGTTCGGGACAGTGAACTTGGGTATGTCCCATGCTGGCTGCTGTCTCCACTCTCAATGGAGAAGGGGCGTTGGTCCTACCTGACACGCTCCTTCTCGTTGAGTGGAGACAGCAGCCAGACCCTCCCTATGTTGGGCTGGTCCTTCTCTGTTTCCTATTTCCGTCTACTTGTCTGTGTCGCCTGTGCTTCCTTTTCTTCCACACGCCGAGTCTGTCTCTCAAGTCTTCGCCAAAAGCTGGCCTGCCCGGCAACAAGGGCGGGACTTAAAATTATTGGCAGACTCAGTCCTTCAATCTGATTGGGCGAGTACTACCCATGCTGGCTGCTGTCTCCACTCAACGAGAAGGAGCGTGTCAGGTAGGACCAACGCCCCATCTCTGTGCTTTCCGCCGTGCCCTCAAGACTCTAATGTTCCAACAGGCAGGGCTAAACATATGAATATGTGAATGATCTTTTAAAATGTACACCGCCTTGAGTCCTACGGGAGAAAGGTGGTATAGAAATATAATTAATTAATAAATAAATAAATAAATAAATAAATAAATAAATAAATAAATATAGCTAAGACAAGGATTATACCCATAATTACATTTCAATGCCACAGGTAGTCCTCAACTTACAATTAAGCCCAAAATTATGTTGCTAAGTAAGAGCAACATAATTTGTTATGTGAGTTGTGCCTCCTTTTATGACCTCTTTGTCATAGTTAAGTGAAACACATCAGTTGTTAGGTGAATCTTGTGTCATTAAGCAAAACTGGTTTCCCCCATTGACTTTGCTTGTTGGAAGCCAACTAGGAAATTTACCAAATGGTAAGCACATGACCCCAGGACAGTGCAGTTATCATAACTACCAAGGGCCCAAATTTTGATCATGTGACCATGTAGATGCTGCCAACCGTCATAAGTGTGAAAACAGATCATAAAATCACTTTTTTCAATGCTGTTGCAACTTTGGACAGTCACTAAATAAGTGCTTGTAAGTCGACTACCTGTAATTCTAGTGCACTGATTCCATTACAGTATTGTGTTTCATTATCCAACTACGTAACATCATCAGCGCACTGATGATGTTACCTAGTTGGGTAATGAAATGTCTGCAAGAAAATCACCAAGCTCAGAAAGCACCAAAGAGCCCTCATTTCAGCCTGAGCTATAGATATTCTCCTTTGTTAGTATTGTTCTTTCCTTGAGTGCTAGTATGATGAAATGATAAGTCTGTTTTTCTGTTCAACAGTAATCTGTAAGAAAGGAAGTCAACAGGTAGGCAGAAGATAGAGGTATTCACAGAATATGATTAAAAAGTCAATATGGCAGCTTTGATGGTGATTTCTTACCTGTAGAATTCCAAACCTTTTTTTAAAGAGTTTCTGCTTTTATGATTTTAACAGTAGTCTAAATCAAAAATTTAACTTCCAGCACAGACGAGTAATGGGGGAGCTTTCATTTGCTAAAATTTACTTGCAGCTGAATAAAATTCAAGGCTGTCCCCCTCCCATGCAAAGCTAAGAATTGATTGATATCAAATAGGCAGCAATTGTAAATATGAACAATCCTATGAAAGTGGGTGTCGTGACCTACCCTGTCCTCCAGTTTAATGTTCAGCCCCAAAGGAAGTTTGCAGTGGGAACTTCTTAGTAAGACGAGAAGATTTAGCATTCCATTTGTTCCTTGAAAAGCCAATCGTTATTTCTGGAGGATCCATCTGAAGATAGCAAACTTAACAAGAGCATAGTTTTGCTATGGGAAACTCAGCCCCTGCCCTGTAAAACTCTTCTTATCACCCTCTCCTTCTGATTCCATAACTTGTATTTTCTCAATTGCTTAAGATTGCTAGTCTTAAAGGAAGAGCCAGCCTAATGTGTTGCAAAATGTTTTGCCGTGTTTATTCAATATTTTCTCAACAGTGGCGGCTTTGAGATGCGTAAACTTCGATTCTGGGAGTTGAAGTCCACAGATCTTAAAAGCTGCCAAGGTTGAAAAAACGCTGGTTTATGTTAGAACTTAATTCCTACAATGGGAGAAGCTTTTCTAATAATCTAACTTTATTTATTGATTAGCCCTTAGGCCATATCAAAGTGCAGAGCTCCAGAAACAATTATTACAAAAATTTGGTAGAAACAATTTAAAATGAAATTGGAATAGGTGGCTCCTAAAATTGACTCTTTACCTTTAAGTCCACCAAGGAAATGGGATTTTTAGCAGCTATAAAATGGGCTGAGTTTCCCTTTCCCCTCTTTCTTTGGAAAACACTCAAAATGGGTACAGTATGGTCATGGTTAAAAAGGAAAAATTCAACCAGTGATGTGTCATTAGGCATACAGGTAAAAACCTAATCTTTGATTTATGCATATCCTCAAAACTCAAGGACTTCAATATTTATGGATTAAGCTTCTCATTCATCAATGACTAGGTTTTTTAGAATACTCCAGGCTAAAACATGATCGTGTTCTTTGGGTTTATGAACTATGCGAATTGCTATTACTTTGTGGTTTGGTATGTTACTCATGTCCTTAAACCCAGGTTAGCATAGTATGTACACATAAGCATTACAAGTAGTCCTCAACATATAACTATAATAGAACCTGTCCATTATACCTATACGTCATGGTTAGTCATGTGAGAGGTTTTTTTGTGGTAGCTGTTAAGCCAACACTATGGCTGTTAAGCAAACAAATGACTTGCTGTGGGAATGGTTTTGCCAAAAATGAAATGCAGGTGTCCAGCAAAACCATCATATAACATGGTCACGTGACTGAGGTATTTTGCAAACAACGATAAATATAGCTGTGTTGCCAAGCACTCAAAGTTTGATCATATGACTGTGGAGGGGTCCCTACCATTATAACTTCCAGTCCTGATCACAAGTCTCCTTTTGGGGGATTGGGCGTAAATTGAGGACTATTCTGTATTTAAAGTTTATGTTGCTCTTATAGATAGTACCATTAAAATTATAAACTATCAGATTGTTACAACTCTCCTGGTCTCCTTGTAGTAATTCTTGAGATGATATTCCACCCTTGTGCAATATCTTTTCTATCTCAATTAAATTAAGCATGGTTTGTTTATTTAACAGTCTGCTGAATTTGCATGAGTCTTTGAATATAAACTAACTGCACCAACAGGGTTTCTTAACATATTAGGTTGAAATCTGGATGGCTCTGTGGGTTAGTTCCTTGAATGAATATTGTGATAGTGTTTCACCTGTGCCTCATGTGAAATAAAAAAGTGGAGTTTTAAACCCTTTCTTAGAATTAAGATTCATAAATTTACTGCAATGTCCATATACCTTGGGTTTGCATGCAGTAACTGCATGTGGAATGGTCTTATATTCCTTACTTCCCTCCACCTTTAGCCAACTTTCAGAGAATGAAGACTAACATTAAAAAAAATTACGAGAGTTAATGATTCTTATTTAGCTGAGAATACAGAGGTTACATTGAAAGAATTTAGCAATGAGATTGCAAGTTTTTCTTGGGGGAGAGGGGGTAAATCCCTGCATACTGAATTCAACTAGGTTAGCCTTATCAGGACTGCCTAAATCCAGTTCACCATTAAGATGCGGACCGGCACTGGGCCACAGCAGGCCAGAAACCAGTCCGCACAAATAAGCAAAGCCCCATCCGCGGGATGCAGGCAGCACGTGAAACCACGCCCCCTCAGATCCACAGAAAAACCACTCTCCCCGGAACCGGTTCTGGTGCCCAAAAAGTTGGGTGCTGCTGCTGTAAACCACTAGATTAACCAAATTCTTCCATGCCTTAATAAGGTTGAAAGAAAACAAATAAGGGGTTTATAGTCCGAATGCCCCTCTCTTTTTTCCCCCCTGGGATGTTTGATTCTTCTACAAAAATAGGTATATGTAAATATTATTTGTTCCCAAGGTCCAAAGATTTTCTTAGTTCAAAAGTTCCAAAGTGGCTGTTATGAAAACAGTGGAGTTACCTCACGAATCTGAGGGAAGGGAGGCCTTGAGGATTGCAAACCCTGTCTGCAGCCGCAAGCACCCTGCAGTGTCCTTTTTGGGCACAGAAACTTCTGAGAAATTCTCCAACTAAACAAATAGCTGTCTTTTTTTTAACCTGCCCTTTTAGCCAAGAGGTGGTAAATTGCTCAGTCTGCCTTGTTCAATTTGCCTGCCTTATGAATAGCCCATCATTCCATCCGAATTTCTGAAAATAGCAAAGGAAAAAAAGTACAGTTGGTTTTTCAGCTGAGTTGTGTTCCCTCCTACTCACAAAATAAACACATTTCTCTGCCTTTGTACCTTGTAGAGCTCTCTCATTTGTCCTGCAGAGTAAGGGTAAGAAAACATGGTGAAGGTTAAATATTTTTTTTCAAAAAAAGTTTTTATTTTTATTTCTCATAAACATATTTACATTTATCCACCATTTTTCATTCATCTTACCTTTTAACTTTCATTTTTAATTTGTACTTGTTCGGGGCTGCTCTTTTACCATTTACCCTTCTTTGTTTTGCCACAACCTTTCTCCTTCTCCTCCCCTTCTCTTCCTTCCTCTATCTCCTACTTTCTTTGTTCTTTCTCTCCTTCTCTTTCCTTCTTCCCCTTCTCTTCCCCCACTCCTTTCTTCTTCCCTCCTTCTAACCTTCTCTCCTACTCCTCTTTCCCCTCCCTTTTCTTCCTCTCCTTTTCCCTTTCTTCTTTCTCTCCTCTCCCCTCTTCTCCCTGGTGAAAAATGGTTAAATATGAAAGGGATTATCTCTTACTTCCTAATTTAAATGATTTTTCACGTGATGGCATAATAAAAGTATCCCCCTAAATCTGCAGCCCCATAAAACTCCTGAGTGGGGATGGGGGAGAATGTATTTTAAAGAAAAGAGGTTGCAGGGTTGATTTTGAGGTTTATAGTACTCATCCAGCCACTGATGACTTATGCAGATATTTTTTTGGGATTCAGCCACTCTATATTTTATGTTCGGGTGAAAATCACATAAAAGGGGGAGACATGAATTGCAAGCTGGAATTTCATGACTTTACTATCATGTTTTTCAACTTTGGCAACTGTAAGATGCGTGGACTTCAATTCCCAGAATTCCCCAGCCTAGAATTCAATTCCCAGAATTTCCCAATTATGCTGGCTGGGGAATTCTGAAAGTTGGAGTCCACAGATCTTAAAATCACTAAAGTAGAAAGACTACTGCTCCAAACCATCTTTGCAATGGTTTATTGAACAAACTACAAATAGTACTCATTCATTACAGTGAGCCCTAAAATATAATTTATAAGCCATCATAGCAAGTTCATAGAAACATAGTAAGCTAAAAGCCAGCAAACTAGAGTATAGAGGAGGAAAGAAAAGAATTTTGATTACTTATCCAGTCATTCAATAAAATACTTTGGCAACATGTTAATAACAAAAACCTAGATTGTAAACCTACATCTAGAATCCCTTGAAGCATGTAGCATATAGATTTGAGTAAGTTAATTAATTGTAATTAATTAGATTAAAGGGACAGCATGAAAATCAGCTCCCTAGTGATTAAAAAAACCCATGATCAGTGAAGTCATTAGAGCTGGGAACAAAGATGCATTTGGATAGCATAAAAAGGAAATAGATATAAATATCCTGTTTCAAAATTATATCCATGCAGAATATTCTGTATTGCTTGGTAGGATCATCAGGCTGATTGATATGATTTATATCGCATCTTTATTATTATTATTATTTTTAATAATAATAATTTAATTTAATTTAATAATAATATCGCATCTTTATTATTTTTACAAATAACTCAATAACGCAAACATATCCAACACACCTTTTCCCACAATAACAACCCTGGAAGATGGGCTGAGGGAGGGGTACTGGCTCAAAGTTACCCCAGTTGGTTTCACAGCTAAGGCAAAACTATACCTCACAGTCTCCTGATTTCTAGCCTGGTGCCTGAACCACTAGATCAAACAAACAAACAAACAAACAAACAAATAAATAAATTTATTTTATTCATTCATTCATTCATTCATTCATTCATTCAATTTATATGCCGCCTTTCTCCGGAGACTCAGGGCGGCTTACAATGCATTTTTTTCAAAAAAAAACCATTATAAAAACATTTTAAAATTAAAACATTAAAACCCATGCACACCATTCATGGCTGGATCTCATAAGATTGCAACAGTGAGATCAACAGCCCCAGGCCTGCTGGAAAAGCCAGGTCTTCACAGCTTTTTGGAAGGCCAATAGGGTGGGGGTAGTCCAGACCTCAGGAGGTAACTAGTTCCAGAGAGCTGGGGCAGCCACAGAGAAGACCCTCCCCCGTGGGCTCGCCAGCCGGCATTGTTTAACTGATGGGACCCGGAGGAGACCAACTCTGTGGGATCTTACCAGTCGCTGGGAGCTATGCAGCAGAAGGCGGTCTTGAAGATAACCTGGCCCTGAGCCATGTAGGGCTTTAAAGGTAATAACCAACACCTTGAATTGTGCCCGGAGACCAATAGGGAGCCAATGCAGCTCGTGGATAATTGATGTAATGTGGGTGTATCTAGGTGCACCCACGATAGCTCACGCGGCTGCATTCTGGACCAACTGTTATCTCCGAACACTTTTCAAGGGTAGCCCCATGTAGAGCGCTTATTTGCTAACCATTGACTAAATAGATAACTGCTATTCTGTCTACCCGATGTTATGGACTATCTATATAATAATTCATCAGTATATGCTATATTGAAATATGCTTCTGAGTGCACACACTCACATTCACATATTTTCAGAGAGGTTGTCCTAACCCAGAGATGGTGAAGGCTCACTGATTTTGATTTTTCTTAGCCACCATGTCCCAGATCTTATTAACTAGATTGCCTAGAGAACAGAAAGCATCAATGAGATTTGCTGGAAAGGAGAAGAGGAAAAGAAAAAGAAGAAGGTGTAACAAGCCAGATCTAGCTGCTGGAAAATCAAATTCTTTCAGGAAGCTGATTCATCATAGAGAGGGAGGAAGTCTCAGTTAGGACTTGGAAAATTGCTTGAGTATTATTTTGAACTCAAAATAGTTATTAATTCCAATTCATCACTGTCATACTTTCATTTGAAACTGGAGAAACTGAATGAGCAGGTCTACTTGTGGTTTGTTGCTCTGCAGTAAAAATGCCTTACAACCTCTTCATCAGGTATAGGTAGTCGACTTATAACCATTCATCTAGTACCTGTTCAGAGTTAAAATGGCACTGAAAAAAGTGATTTATGACCAGGCTTCACACTTACAATCATCACAGCACCCCAAAGACTATGTGATCCGAATTCAAGCACTTGGCATGTATAGATATCAGTTGAAGCATCGCAGGGTCATGTGATCACCCTTTGCAATCTTCCCAGCCAACTTTTGAAAAGCAGTCAATGGAAGAAGCCAGATTCGCTTAAAGACATGGGATTTACTTAAAAACTACAGTGAATTGCTTAACAACCACGGCAAAAAAGTTATAAAATCAAACTGATTTAAAGTGGTTCACTTTATCTTATAAATTAATACAATTATCCCTTACCTTTAAAGAGGTTTTAATTGCATAGCAAGACTATTGCTTTACAGCTGTTTCTGAAACCCTCAAAATATGTTGCTCTTTTAAAGCTCCTAAAAGCTACTTTAGTTGTTTTTATTATTTTATTCTAACTTACTGGGGGGTTCCCTAAGCGACATTTGGAAATACGGGTTGTAAAATATCCAAAATAGAATCCATAAAAGACACAGAAGGGAGGGAAAGATCATATCATTATAAATCTTACTGTGACTTAGGAGAAGGAAAAGGTACTTTATAATGTCAGAAATATTTATTCTGTACTCTTCTTCCAATCTCTCTATTAATGTTTTCTTAATTCACATAGAGCAGAGGTGGGCAACTACAGCAACTTTTATGATCTGTGGACTTCAACTCCCAGAATTCCTGAGCCAGTTGGCTTAGGAGTTCTGGGAGTTGAAGTCCACAGGTCATAAATTGACTACATTCAATGTTGAGTTAGAATCAATCATCTTGAAAATAGGCTGTTTCATATTCTGGAAATTTAACCCTTTGGGAACAGTCAAAATAGGTCCTTGCCAACTCAAAATAATTGTTTTGATCTTGAAATAAAGTATTTTAAGCATGAAACATTTCAAATTCTTAACATACACTGCACCCTTTTCAGAAGTGTGATCAGTGTTCTTCAACAGGGATTTTATACAATTATGCTGACAGGAAGGACATTGTGGCAGATAATTTTAGGTACTATGCTTAGGTCAGACTGAAGTCGACATAGTTCTAAGTTGTCTAAGCCTTTTTTTTTCCTCCTTCCTTTCTTTTTCCCCCTCTTTCCACTTCACTTCTGGTTCATTCTACGTGTTGTACAAGTATTTTATTCTGTGGTGGGAAAATCCTAGTCATTACCTTCATTGCTTTACACTCGTAAGATGCCATTCACTTCATATCTGCTTCCCTATTTCCTTAGCCAGATCTCTTACATCAGTTGGTTCCAGCTAGAGTCTGCAGTGTTCCCTGGGGCCAAAAACCAAGCGGGGTGGTTGATTTATTTCTCAATGGGAGATGCTGTGTCAGACTTAATGACTGACTGAATTCTGCTTTGCGCTAGTTCGTTGTAAGGTACAAAGTAAAGCATAGATCTTAATTGCCTGCATTCTTAATGCATGTGATTTGTCTGGAAAACAAAAATCTATTTGGATGAAAAGATACTGAATGCAGAAGAGAACCAGAAGAGAAACCTCCTCAGGTATACTGTATTACAAGAAACTAAACTCCCTTCCTCAGAAACAGTTTGAAAGGCTAAATTATTAGAGACCGCATAGAAGCTTTCAAGAGGGGGGGAAAAATCCATACCTTCCCACATCCAGTCTCTGAGAACATGATAAATTATAAGGTGGTTTGTTGAGTTTTTCCTTATGGATTATATGAATTGGTCTAGTTTGGTCCAGCTGGGTCTAGTGGTTAAGGCACCTGTCTAGAAACCAGACGACTCTATTTAGTCCCACCTTAAAAGTGAAAGTTGGATGGGGGACTTTGGGCCAGTCATTCTCTCTCAGCCCAACCCATTGTTGTTGCTGGGGAGAAAATAGGAGGAGGAAAAAATATTAGCTATCTTTACTGCTTTGACTAATTTATAAAAAACCTAGCTGATAACCTGGCGTTGCCCGGGTATTTATTTATCCCAATTCTGTATTAGACAGGAAGAGCCCTGATTTTGGTGAGAATTAAATTAGTTAAAAATGTTTTCCCTGTGCCCCCAGAAGCATCAAATAAAATGATACTACCTTGTTGTTTTGCTAGCTGATCCTTGATCACTTGGTATGCTTTTTTCTGATCTTGATTTAGACATGGCTTCTTGTCTGTGATATCTGCACGAAGTTGTTCGATGTTGTAGTTCTTTTCTCATATGTAATCTGCGTGAAGTACATTGTGTCAGTCTCGTAGTGGTGCAGGCAGGCCAAGTTTTATTGATCATGGCCATACATTTGCCCTCAAGAATAATCAAAGCCTTGCTGAAAATGTTCGGACCAAACATAATTTCTAATGTTGGATTTTCCCCCTTACCAGAGGGAGCCCCCTTGTGGAGTACTGTGAAGCTGTTACCATGGCAGCTACACTGTGCTGCACAGTAGAAGCCATTTCAGGGCAGTAGAAGCCATTTTAAGGCACAACAGGCTGTATCTTAACAGAACAAACACCCCGAGGGGTGTCTTTAACCCCACAGTATTTGTTTCCAGAGGGTATGTCATCTGTGTACCAAGTTTGGTTGACATTGCTCGAGGTGTTCCAGAGTTATGCTGGAACTTATACACACAGCCATTTTTAGATATATATATATATATATATATATATATATAT
>WNWU01013384.1:707048-843746 GCA_012654045.1 Ptyas mucosa | reverse complement strand
TATATATATATATATATATATATATATATATAGAGAGAGAGAGAGAGAGAGAGAGAGAGAGAGAGAGAGAGAGAAATAAATACAGGTAGTCCTCGACTTGCAACCATTCATTTAGTTACAACAGCAATGAAAAAAAGTGATTTATGACAGTTCTTTACATTTACAACCATTGCAGCATCCCCGTGGTCACAAGATCAAAATTCAGGCACTTGGCAATTTGTGTTTAATTTATGTCCGTTGCACTCTCCCGGTATCACATGATCACAATTTGTAATGCTCCAGCTGCCTTCTGACAAGCAAGGCCAAGGAAGGAAGCCAGATTTGCTTAACAACCACATAATTCACTTAACAACTGCAGTGATTTGTTTAACTATGGCAAGAAAGGTTGTAAAATGAGGCAAAACTCGTTTTACAATTTCCTTGCTTAGCAATGGAATTTTTTTTGCTAAATTATGGTCGTAAGTCAAGTACTACTTGTACTTAATTAAATACATTACTTAATTAAATACATAAAACGAATTGAGCCATTTATGGCTTGAAACCATGGCTTATGGCCTACATAATGTGAATTCAGCCACTTTGTTCAAGAAACTATGGTTAAACTATGGCTTAGCACAATCTGGGAAACCAATCTATCTCTTCTTGCTGATAAAATTGCAAAAATAAAAGCATTTTTTTCAGAAATATACCTGAATAAATTTAGGATTTTTTGAGAACAATTTCTCCCTGCTAACGTGTTAACAGTTTGATTCAACCAGTGCAGATGTCAGAGTTAACCATGATGCTGACTTTGCATGAACACACAAGAGCTAAACAAGGTTCCATCTGGTTAATAGTTGGGGATGATCAGGAGTTCCCAGAACTAAAGACTAGTGCTTCCTCCCCACCTCCCTAGTAGGTATCATTGCAGTTAATATTCAGCAATTTAGCCAAGATTCCTGCTTTACTTGAATTTTTGATGAAGATATTTCCGAATGTTAGAATTATAGTTTCCACTGCTGTAGATATATTTTCTAATTTAGATATAGAGATAGAATTCGGATCCACAGGACTGGTTGCAGGAAATAAATAATCATCCACCCTGTTTCCGATTGCTATACTATTCCATTTTGAAAACAACTTCTAAATTTCAGGATTTGTACATGTAGATACTCATAAATAGTGATTTGTTGGTCAGGCTTAATCTTAATCTATTCAGAAATAAAAGAAAGTCTTAATAGATAGTATTACTAGAGGACGGAAACATCAAAGACGCTGAAAAACTGAGAGTTTAAAAGAAGAGGAAAAACTTGAATTCAAGAACCAGTAAGTTTTCAATTTAGCTAGAAGGGACAAATGGCTTCATAATAGATTTGAAGCTTTTTATTGTTGGAATTTGAAACATCACAATTTAAATCATGAGATAAGAGCTGGAGTGGAAACTTAATTGTTGCAAAACCATAATTGTGGCATATGATACCCTCACAAATGGTGGGAAAAGTGCCTTTTATGACTGTTTGGGAATTAAGATTGGTGTGGGTGATTTGCATTTAAATGGGAATTCCTTCCGCTTTTAACTGCCAAGCTTATAAAAAATGGATTTTTCTATTTTTTTTTAAAAAAAGAGGTGCAGGTGGTCCTCAAAATACGACTATAATTGGAACCAGAATTTCCATTGCTAAGCAAGGCAGTTGCTAAATGAGTTGAGCCCTATTTTATGATCTTTTTTTTGCCACAGTTGTTAAGTGAATCCCGCTTACTGATTGGCTTTGCTTGTCAGAAGCTGGGTGGGAAGGTTGAGAATGGCAATCATGTGACTATACTTAGCATGCTGCAGCCACCATAAATACAAGCTGGTTACCTGAACTGTGACCATGGGGATGCTGCAACAGTTGTAAGTTATAGGATGGGTCATGAGTCATTTTTTTCAGTGCCATTATAACTTTAAGTGGTTGTTAAATTCATTGTTGTGAAGTCAAGGATTATCTGTAAGACAAAGCGTAGTTGCCCATTCAAAGTTATGATGCCCCATGGATGTAGTTACAACAGGGATGCAGACTGTATCATTTGTGCATTCTTGTCATGATGGTGCATGATGTTGTTTTTGTCCACCCTACACAGATATCAACATAGCAAAGACAGCATGTTGGAAACTGCTGGTTTTTTTCTGTTTTGGGCTATGTTCAAGTAATTTTTAGTAAATATTTTTGTTTTCTGAATAAGAAGGGCAACTATTAGTAAACAGCAGCCATGACTTCTCTCAAAACGCTTGAATAATTGTACGCTATGCAGCTGTCTAGCTGTGACAAGGTTCTTGGGCCTCTACCTAGCCTGATTAATATATAACCACTGAATTTAGTCAAAACATTTGCTTTTGTATCTCCTGGCCTGAGTATGTGCAGGTGCTGAAATGAAAATTGTGTTTTGGGGACAGTAACTTTTCCAGTCCTTGAAAAACCAAAACATTGAATAAAGCGATACCAATAGTTTAGACCATTGCTTTTGCAATTATATGAAAGCCATATAAATTGAGTGTTCCTGTCTTGTGTTTTGAGATTATGTTGAATCTCTGGTGCTCAATAGATGAACAAGCAGTCCTCGATTTACAACTGGTCATTTAGCGATTGTTTAAAGTTATGACTGACCACCCCAGGAATACCTACAACTCTGATTCAAAGTGATGATAGCTGCCCCGTCATATAATTGCATTTAAGGTGCTTAGCAACCAGCCCATGTATACAACTGTTTACAGCATCTTGCAGTCACATTAATGCAATTTACAACACTTTTTCCCAGAAACTGGTTTTTCTGTTTCTGGCAAAAAACATCCATGGATTTGTTTAACAACTGTCATGTTTGCTTAGCAACCACTGTGTTTATTTAATGACCGCCACAAGCAAGGTTGCAAAATTGGGCACAGTCACGTGATATGGTTTATGATTGCTACAACTTTTGATCAGAGTTCCGAGCTCAATTATGTAATTGTTGTAAGTTGAGGATCTCATTTGCTACTATGGCTCTTCTCATGGCCACCTGCAACTAGGTGTTTTTGGAATTTTGAGATCATGACATGGGCACTCTCACAAAATGGCTGCCAGGAGATTGTGGCCAAATCTCAGAATGTCTATTTGAAACTCATGAGGTTGCTCCCCATTACTTCTGTGTCTTGTTTTTACCCCTGGGTAGATGGGATCATTTCTAAATCAAGCCAACGATCTTACTTCCATTGTTTCAGTTGTTCGTTCTTAAGAAAATAATATACATGCAACTCGGAGGCATTCTTGGAAATAAGAGTGAATTCCTCTTATTAGTTTGTTTGCATGCTTTTATGTGGTTGACTAACAAATTGAGCAGAATCCTCCACATTTTATAAAGCAATTCACTGAACATTATGTAGTAGGGGGGAAAACCTCCAAACCCGCAACCAGAAAGAATTTTATCAGGAAAAACTGGTTGCAAAAAGGCATCTCTTTTGTAATCTGTCTTGGTATCTATATCTAAAAGATTTTTAGAATAAAGGTCTTGAGCTACTTCTAGATCAAGAGTTTAATTACTTTTGAGATAAACGTCAAAGCTTTAATAATGGTTTAATTACAGTTCACATTCCTATATTGCCACCACATTCTATTTTTTTAAAAAAAATAAAATCTCATTCATATTACTTTAAGCAGTCTTTGGCTGACACTGAGCTGTGGCTTTTTCATCAGTATTTTGACTGAAAGTAACAGTTTCTATTAACTTTGCACACACACACCCTTTCAAAAAACAGTTTCTGCTCTAAAAGGAAGTACTGGTGAAATACAGATTTGAACTATTTTTGTTCTAAATGTATAATAAATGGTGTGCTTTCCTTTTATAAAATAGAATTTTCCATGACTAATGAGTTCATGTAATGTCACAATATATTAATAGCTGTAAGAAGAATATTGTGACATAATAGAATTACAAATATAGTATCGGATTCTGAAAATCCTAGCATACTACAGAATATTTTTGTTTGTGTATTTCTGATGAATATTTAATAGTCATTCTTATCAGTATTGCAATAATCAGAGACTATATTGTTTTTGCTTACATCTTCATATTCTGTATTGCTTTTTGTTCTAAACCAGTGTTTTTCAACCTTGGTACAGGTGGTCCTCGACTTACAGCCATAATTAAGCTCAAAATTTCTATTTCTAAACAAGACAGTTAAGTGAGTTTTGCCATTCTATGACTATTCTTGCCATTGTTGTTAAGAGAATCACTGCAGTTGTTAAATTAGTAACACAATTGTTAAGTGAACTTGGCTTCCTAATTGACTTTGTTGGTCAGAAGTTGCAAAGGTGATCATATGACCCAAGGACAGTTTAATTGTCATAAATTAAACAGCAATAGTACTTAGACTTATATATCACTTCATAGTGCTTTATAGCCCTCTCTAAGCAGTTTACAATCAGAACATCGATCCCAACAATCTGAGTCTTCATTTTACTGACCTCGGAAGGATGGAAGGCTGAGTTAACCTTGAGTCGGTCAGGATCAAACTTCTGGCAGTGGCTAGTTAGTCTGCAATGCTGCACTGTAACTATTGTGCACCACGGCTCCTACATCATTTGCCAAGTGACTGAATCCCTTGAAGTATGCAACATATAGATTGTAGTTAATTAATAATTCATGTAATTGGAATTAATTCAGTTAACGAGCAGCATGAAAATCATGTTTAGATACCAGTCAGCTCTTCGGTGCTAAAAAAAAAAATCATGATCGATGGGGTCATTAGAGCTAAGAGGAAATAAGATGAATAGCATTAAAAATGTAAATAGATGTGAATGGAGGACTTATTTCAGAATTGCACACATATAGAATATTAATACATTGTTTAGTAGGTTCATCAGGCTGAGGCTGCATATGATCTAATGACTTAAATATTGAGATCCATTGCAGCCACCAGACACGACTACATTTTTTAAAAGAAAATTTCTGCTTTTATTTTTACTGTCTTGTTTTTATTCATCTGATAGTCATGTAGCATGTGGAAATATTTGACATTACATTTTTCTTGGTTGAAATACAGTGCTTAGTGCTCTTTGAGCTTGGTTGTTTTCTTGCAGATTTTCCATTACTAAACTAGTAAGGCCATTGGTGCTAGAAGGGAGTGGGGTTGCTCTGTCTATGTATAAGTGCGGGGTAGGCAACTATGGGTCCTTTATGATCTATGGACTTCAACTCCCAGAATTCATGAGACAGCCATGCTGGCTTAGGAATTCTGGGAGTTGAAATCCACAGGTTGTAAAGAGGCCATAGCTGCCCACTCTTATTAGTGGCTTGCCCTGTCAGTGTTGATGGGAATGTTGTTTTCTTCTTAGTAGTTCCATGATTAGGCTATTATTTGCTGTTTGATTATTTGAATTGAAAGTTTCTTGATTGGGATACCGTTGCTAAGCCTTGGTTTCTTGGACTTAGCCACAGCTTGACATTTAAATATTTTTCTAAAATGCAGGATAGACACCTAAGAGTTCTCACTGTGAGGGAGATATTTGTAAGAATTAAAAAAGAAGAAGTACAAGATAGTCCTCAATTTATGACTGATTGTTCAGCAACTGTTCAAAGCTATGATGAACAACCCCACAGCTACTTACAACCCAGATTTAAAGTTTCTAGATTGGCCTCTGTCCCCTCCCCCCAAACTCACTCCCGGGGCTGATGATGACTGGTCTACCCTCCTCGATATACGATCAGATTTTGGAACTTGGCAGTCAACCTACATTTACAGCTGCAGTCACATGATTGCAGTTTACCCCTTTTGCTGAAAATCAGTGCTTAATTTCTGGCAAAAGAATGCTCGCTGTAGATAAGGGAGGGGTGAACTCCAGCAGGTTTTGACAGGTTCTGGAGAACCGGTAGCAGAAATTTTGAATAGTTCGGAGAACCGGCAAATACCACCTCTGGCTGGCCCCAGAGTTGGGTAGGAATGGAGATTTTGCAGTATCCTTTCCCTGCCACGCCCACCAAGCCACACCACACCCACAGAACCGGTAGTAAAAAAATTTGGAATTCACCACTGGACAAGGGGTTTGGTTAATGACAGCAGCATTTGCCTAATGACTATGGTAATTTACTGAATGATTGTAGCAGAAAACATCGTAACATTGGGTGCAGCCACATAGTGACACACTTAACAACCAGCATGATTTACAACTATAATTCCTTGCTCAATTATGGTCATACATCGAGGACTACCTGTATTTTACATTCTAGTTTAAAATTTTGCTGCCCCGACTGCTCCCATTCTGTGAGCTCTGCTGCTGAGTGGTTCTTCAAAAACATCTTTCCTGTAACCCAACAGGAGTTTGTTACAGTACCTGAAAATTGTGGAGCCCCTCTATAACAGGGGTGCCAGATATGAATCAGTATCTGGATGACTTGCAAGTCACCCACCATTTCTTCCCCATTTGTTTAAAAATAGCAAGGAGCCCGTGCCCTTTCAAACTCAACTTGGAACTGAGAATCTGGGAGGAAGCCAGGAGGGAGTTTTTTCATGTGGAATAATTAAAAACCTTGGCAATAAATTTCTGGACTGTGCTAAACTGAGACCTGCCCAATTTTGTTCCTGGTGGTTCCACCTGGTGGATCTTGCATAGCTTAGAAAAAGCAAAGCCTTTATTGCATGGTAGAGGGACAAACAATTGCAACAATTTGAAAACTGGTGCCTATAAATAAAAATGGCCAAATTGGTCAAAGAGCTCTTTTAAGGTCCTTCTTCTATTCATGCAAACTTTCAGAATTGTTAAGGCTGCATCTGAACAGCTGTGCTTAAGTTCTGATAAGTGAAAATAAGTACATTTAATTAAGATTTTGGTGTATTTCTTAATTGGAGACTGGTTGAGTTAAAGCAGTTGAAATCTCATGGGTAGGAATCCTTCAAGATTTGTATTCTTTGCATGGTGGCTCGTTTGAAAGCGCAATGTTCTGCATTCAAGGAGGTTGGTAAACTGCCATGGTGTCAGTTGCCACACAGCATAGGAGCAAAGAGGAAACAGATTTTGAGTATACAAATGTTGCCACTGAAGTTGCAGGGCTTTAAGCCTTGCAAAAAACAGACTTGCTTACAATCTAACAGTAAGGAAAAATTAAAAAGAATCTGGTTAAATAATGAAATCACAGTGAATTAATATTCTTAAAAATGAACAAATTACCCAGGTATAACTGGACAGTCACGTTAGCAATGGAGTTCACTTAATCCAGGATTAGTTTTTATTGTTGCAAAGCTATTATTGACAAATCAGGTTTATAATGTTATGGGAGTTACATACAGTGATTATTAGTTATCTGCATGAAGAAACTACAAAACAACATGAAGTGGATAGAAATAGGTTTCCCTTTGTTCTTGAAAAAAAAAAGATTGATCAGGAATCAACTGATTTCTTGTATCTTTAAAGACATTTTGTTATGGCCTGGAAAAAAATCCACTTTCATGAATCAAAGTGCTAGAGGGGGCTATGCAGCCTAATATTCTACAGATGTTTTAGATTATAATTATAACTGATAATTCAATGCTGGCAGGAACAATGGAACTAAAATATCAAGTATCAGAAGGGAGACAGATTACTTCAATGTAAATATTACTGAGTGGACTGATGCTGATGCTTAATTAAAGATTGCCATTGGCTAGGTAGGCTTTCATCGTGATTTGTTTACAGCTCTGATCATCTGGATTTGTTTGAAGCTCTGATTCTCTGCAAACTCAAGGCAGTGGTCATGACCTGTGCAATTCTGTCTCTTTTAGTGCTGAATCACTCACATGCCCATAGTGCCGTCGCATCAACCTATTTTGATGGGAATCATTTTAGGATTGCATTTTCAAACATGACGGAGAGACTGATAATAAAAATAAGCAAGAGCAAGGGAAACAATGTCAGGAAAATACACTCAGACAAACTCTTCTGCATATTAATCGAATGATAATCAATGATATTAATAATGAGTCAATGCATGAGTAATTTTTGACTTATGGCTACAATTGGGACTGGAGCTTCCATCACGAAGCGGTGCAGTCATTAAATGAGTGACACATGATTTTACATCCTTTTTTTGCCATTCAGTCATTGTGAATCTGGCTTTTCCTATTGACTTTGCTAGTTGGAAGCCCCCTTGGAAAGTCACAAATGGTGATCACATGACCGAAGACGCTGCAACCTTTGTAAATACATATTGGTTGCCAAGCATCTAAATTTTGATCATGTGGTCGCATGGATGCTGTAGGTTTTAAGACCGACTGTAAGTCACCTTTTTCAGCATCATTGTAACTTCATTTTATTAAGTGAATAATCATAAGGACTACCTGTATAAAACTTAACTTTAAAACAAATGCTCTGAATTTCTTAGAATCAAAATTTCTTAGAATTACTGGTATGCAAAGAAAGAAGTTTTTTTTATTCTTCAACGATTACTCGGTTTTAATGGCATATATAAAATAGAAGAAGTTAAAACTGAATAGGGGAAAATATTTATGGAGAATCTGGAAATGGGGGAGTTTTATATGACTCAGTAGGCTGATGAAATCAGGTTAAAATAAGATTAATTTCTGATTGATATCCATGATGTATTAATAATTTTGAGCAGCGCTTTGATATCTTAATGTGTTTTAGAATTAGTCATCAGTACTTTTAGGATATAAAAGTATTAAGTACTATTTTTTGAAATAAGTAAAACATTTTCATACATTGTGATAAGCCACAGGATAGTCTACTTAGCTTTAGCTTAGTAAATGCGCACATTGGAATATTTTGCACAAATCTAAATGGTGATGGCTTAGTCAAGGCATAGCTTAGTGAAATATTTTTCAACACTGGCAACTTTAAACTCTCTGCTGGCTGGGAATTTCAGGAATTGAAGTCCACCCATTTTAAAACTTGGCAAGGTTGAAAACCATGGCATGTGAAATAACTGAGTCCAGCCTTCATGTGTATATTACCTATTAAGTCAGAAGATGAAGTGATAGATATAGTGCCAGTGACACCATATTACCATACAGGTTATCTCTTTCTTTACAGATGCTAAATTCTGGATAAGCATGCTTTGTATGAAATTTAATGTACTCCGAAAACTCTCATATCTGTAACCATTAAGTGGGTGAACTATTGCATCATAGGGCAAAAGTTTTTGAACGTTACTTCAAATGGGCTAACTTATAGAATGCATTCAAAATGTGGAATCCATGAATCCTATGGAACTGAAATTTGGCAAATTTTATAGACTGTTTTATGACAAGAATGATCATAAACTTTTTATGACATCCAAAATGTCATAAAAGTTCCACATGGGCTACTTTCAAGGAAGATACTGATAATCAGATACTGATTATTGAGGAATCTTGTCAAGAAATATCTCTGCAACAATAATCCAACAGGACACAGGGTATCTAGCAATCTATATTTGGGGCATGTTTTGAAACATAGCTAGGACTGTATTGAAAGAATGTCAAATTCAATTTGGATTAAATATGGGCAAAATCTCAAATTTTGGCAAGAAAAGTATAGTAGCTCAAAAACAATACCGTATTGGGCAGTTTCCTCAAAGGTTGGTCAGCATTTAATTCCATTTTAAACAAAACCTGATTTGATAAACACTGAAGCCTGAAAACATAGCACTAATAGATTTCTTTTAAAAAGCCAATTGATGCAGCTTTTACTTTTAAAGCAAATTATAAGATTTTTTTATTTGAAATGAGATGTTCTGTTTTCTTTATATAGGACATTTTTGTGTAGATTTTCCCTAAAGCTAAGACCTTTTCTTTAACCATATCAGTTACTATTCAAAATTGAATAATGTATAAATAATATGCAGTATTTATAAACTAGGTTTGAACAGATTGGGTGTAGTGGTTAAGGCACCTGGTTAGAGACCATGGGTTCTAATCCTGCCTTAGACTTGAAGCTGTCATCTGGTCTTTAAACCAGTCCCTTTCTCTCAGCCACTGGGAAGAAACAGACAGGCAAACTACTTTTAGAAAAATTTTGCCAAGGGAACTGTAGGGATTCTTAATTACTAAGAATCAAACTGCTGTGGTATCTACCTTTAGAAGCCCTTTATTGTTGTTAGAGGTACTTAGAATTTGGCAGTGATTTGACAGGGAGAAGTATAAGGAAACAGTGGATACCATAAACCAAGGTAGATATAAGGCAACCTCTCTTTGTTACATGAAAAATGTAAAAAAACCCAAAACAAATACCTGGAAAGCATCCAATGTTGTAGAGTACCAGGTGAATCTAAAGTCAGGGATTGTTTTTAATGATGTGTCACTCACTCTGGCAGCATCAGTCTGAAAAAAAGCAGCTTAAGTATTAAAAACTAAAATAAGTAATGGCTAGGAACTTATTAGTTTGGGTGATTAAAAACCGATATATGTGGATGCTTTAAGGACACGTTGAAAGATCAATTGTTATTATTTCTATTCAGTGAAAATGAGAAAGGAAGCTGATTAAAGCAGTATGATGCAGTCCTCTTATTTGCAGGAATGGCATCAGTTCTGGGCTGCAAAAATCCAGACCTCAGGTTTGCATCAGTCATAAGGAAAAATCTAATTTTTTGCTGCCAACCGTAAGGACATCTGGATTCTTGCAGCTCAGATAGGATAGCTTTAATGGGGGAAAATAATGGGTAAGGCTGCATACACACTGTCCTGGTTCAGAAATTGTAAGCTGAGCTGTTGACATTGCGTTTCAGGCGTTGTGCAGATACATCCGTTGAGATTTATCATTAAAACTGGAAGCTCAGGCACTTATAAAGCAACAGGTGCTACAGAAATTATGTCTTTCTGCAAGGAGCAGCAGCAAAGAAGTACACAGGACCCACAGATCCTCTGCTATACTGTTAGGACAATTGACCAATCTGTTAAATCTGCTTGCACATCCTGGCCTGCAAGAAATAATGGAATTATTCTAGTAAAATTAAGGCCCCTTTCCATCGTGACCCTTTCCATGGACAGTTCTGCAACGTGCAGCCAATCCCTTCAGGCAGGTGAAATGGACATAGACAATACCAACGTCAGCTGATGAGGAGGGGAAGGGGGAAAAGAGAACGGGCAATGCCTGTGGCCTCTATTCCCATCCCAGCAATGGTGGGCGTTTTAGGGGGGGGGAACCTCCCCGTCTGCTCTGAAAGCAGAGGTGAAGCGAAGGCAAAACGAGGCTTTTAACTGGCTGGCTGGCATCAGGAAGCGTCCCCTCCCCTCCTTTGAAGCGCTAGGTGGTAGCTGCCCTTCCTCTCACCCCCCTTCCAAGGTGCAAAACCAAGCGGGGGCCCGGCTGGAATGTTCCACTCGGGAGGGAGGGGGCCGTTGGGCGGGCGAGAAAGGGGGGGCAGGAGGAGGAGGGGGGCTTCTCGAGGTGGAATTTCAAACGCGCCAACGTTCGCTCGGGATCCGTTACGCTCCAACCGCCACTCCGCGGAGGGCGCCTCCGATGCTGCGAGAGGCAGAGGAGACGCAGCCAGCCTGCTCGGGCCTGGCGGGAAGGCCGGGGGATGGAGCGGGGTGGGTGGGAGGCGGGGAAGCCCGCCTGGCTCCCTCCCTCCGTGATGGCTGGGCTCCTCCCTTCGCCCATTCCCCTTCCTGGAGCGTCCGTCCATCGAGCCTTCACCTCCTCGCCTCACCCCGCCTCGCGTGGGCGCCTGCCGGGAATGCCGCGGCGGGTCGGGTGAGTTCCGCGCCTGGATGCCGCTGATCCCGACGTCTCTCTCTTGTGTCTCCCTCCCCGCCCTCCTGCAGGCAGGGCCGCCTCACTCCCCGGCCGCTTCCGAAGGGATGCTGGAGAAACTGGAGCTCGAGGATGAAGGTAAGGCGCGGGCGCCGCTGGGCGAGCCCTGCGGGGCTGCGGTGGGGATGGGGAGGAGGGGGAAGGCGGGTCAGCAGGTTATTGAGACGCGGGCGTGAGGAAGGGGGCTGCTGGCAGGTGGGCGGCCCACTACGGTCGGTGGTTATTGTGATCTTTAATAATTATGCCCCGTTTGGACGGAAGGGGAGATTCGGAGGTAAGGCTGGTTGCCCCCCCCCCCCTTTACATCTTGCGCATCAGGTGTAATTTTGTTGGTGGGGAAAATCTGAAGTGGTACACACACACACACACACACACACACACACACACACACCCCGCCCTGAAGCTGGACTATTTTGAGGGTCTGTCACAGAGCAGGTGGTGCAGGAGGGATGTCTGCGTACAGCACCATCCATCGGTTTTCCTGTTGTAAGCACACTTGTGAGTTTCTGTGTGCTTCCCAAGAAGCACCTAATTTCCAAGATATTCTGGTTTTAAGGCTCAAGGGACCAGGTGTTGGGTTGGAATTTGAATTGCTCTGGGGAGAAGAGATCAATAAATATGCTGATAAAAGGTGGTTGTTAGGTGGAGGTAAAGATATATCTGCATGTATAATGTATAAAAGGGACAATGAAAAAATATAATTATGACCACAAGGGTGCATCTTTTAGTTATATTGCACTTCCAATCTAATACAGGTAACACTCAACTAGCAACCACCATTGGGACCAGAATTTCTGTTGCTAAGCAAGGCAGTTGTGAGTCACACCCAATTTTATGATTTATTATTTTTTTTTTGCTACAATTGTTAAATGAATCTTTACACAAATCCAGCCACCTCCATTGACTTGGCTGCTCAAAGGCCAGCTGGGAAAATCACAAATTGCATAACTCTGGGATGCCACAACCACCATAAATAGATGCAGTTGCCAAGTACCCAGATTTTGCTCATATTACCATGGGAATGCTGCTATGGTCATAAATGCAAAGACAAGTCATAAGTCACTTTTTTCAGTGTCATAACTTTAGAAGGTTGCTAAATGAATGGCTCTAAGTCAAGCACTATATTGCAAACTGTAAAGCATGTAAACTTTCCAGCTGCTAAATTTTTATCTGCAATAATCTTTAATTTCTATAAGTAGGTGTAAGATGTTCAGATCTTGGAATGGGGACATTATGAAGAAATTATTTTCATACTATTTAATTTTTTTATATTCCATTCTATTTCAGTTTATTCAACCCTTTTAAAAAAAAATCGCAGGTTTTTTAGGCCTCATCTGATTTATTTACTGCTTCTGGGTTTTTTAAATGTATTGCTTATGTGTTTTATCTTGCTAGTCATTGACTGTACTTAAATACCATAGTTGAACAGTACTCTTAGTTAAAAACTGTTAACTGTTTTCTGTGGCATTAATTTAACTTGCTAAAAGCCCTTTTAACTCCTTAACCAATTTGTCTTTGAGGGATACTGTGATAGGAAGAACACTATTCCTTTTAGTATGCAGTTCTGTCAATTGTCTGTAGTAATATGAAAAATAGAATTGAGACTGGACAAAGGTAGAATAATTGTGTACAGTACTGTAATGAGAAAGAGATAATTAAACAACCCTGGGTGCAGGATTGATACCTCTCATTCCTTAATTATTCCCCAAGTCCCCTGAAACAGACCTACTTCCATAGAATAGGTGCATTTTATGCATTGGGTCTACTGTAATCCTCTAAAAGTGTTCTCCATAAATCCTCATAGTGAATAGGCCTTTTTTCTTGAATGCACTTTAAACCAGTGTCTTTTCTCTCTCTCCTATAAAAACTCACTAAAGAGGCAACTAGTTTCATGCAATTGCTAGATCTCAATCCTTCTGGTATCCTCTTTGGCAAGATGACTTTTTGGGACAAGATGAGGCAAAATTATTGAATCAAAATTACTTTTAAAAGTAACACATTTCTAATACTGAGTGTCAGATGTAACAGAGTGCTATTATGCTCTAATTGCATGCAATGTTCTGAATTGAGAACCAGTGTATTAAATAAGAATCATCTGACATATAAGGTTTTTACTCTATACTTTGTATAAGTGTAGTACCAAAGAAGTGTTCAACTGCATCAAGCATGTTATATTGGAATACCTTTTTTTTAAAATAAAGTATTGATTCTTTTTTGCTCCAATTGAACATTGTTTAGCATATTTCTTACCAGATTGGAGAAGTGAAGAAGTGAAGGCTTAGATCACATTTCATACTAAGACGTAATGTGTTTTACCATGGCTTAGCATGATGTGTGTTTCTTTCAGCCATTGGGGCTGATTCAGCAAATCATGGTTAAAACAAACACTAAGTTAGCATAATGTATGGACTCAAACACAGAGTTGTTTTAAATTATTTGAAAGCATGAGGGGGGGAGTCATATGGAAAAGTTAGAATGTTAATTGTATACAACCGGTTGTAGATAGTTAATTTAACTACAACCAGTACTTAATTAACATCAATTCATCATTGATGAATTTATTAACAAATCAGTTGCAATTGATTTCTAGTATGGTCCTACTAACCTGCTTTATAAACAGGTTTCTTAAGAGTGTTTTTGCAAAATAATAAGTGGGAAAGATAAAATGGGGTAGGAGCACTTTGCAACTTATTTGGGTAGTAAATTATTCAGAGCATTAATGCTGAAATTCAAACTTTAATGCGTTAATTTTCTTAGTAACAAATAGTAACCATCTAATTCCATAAGAGTTGATATAATAGATTTAATCAAAATACATCATTCAAAATTCTGCATGATTTGAAGATCCAACCTCATGCATTAAATGCATTATAGTAATCCTACCTGGAGTTTACGAGACAAGAGATCACCATGGCTAGTGAATTATATACTTGCTGTTATTAAAAGCAAGATCCAAAACTTGTCTTATAATGTTGTGGAAGCTACATTCCTGTATGCACAGTCTAAAAATCTTTTTTTTACTTTGAAATATATGTGTTAGAGTTAGGATAAACAAAAATTTAGTATAGGACTCTTTGTAGTAATCAGTGAAATATTATTACAAATAATATAAGATCTTTGAAATAAGATATAAATAATTGGAAGCTCTTAAATATGTAACATGGAAGATTTATTTAAACATACATCACTTGAAACTCTGGAGACCTCAGAAGGTTTTCTTTGGATAAAATTAGTTAATTTACTGGATTACACAAACACACACACACACCTATTTACACCTAACTTTTTATCAGTTCATTTACAGTAACAAAGGATTTATTTTCTATTTTCCTTTGAAACATTTTAAGTCCCAAAAGTGATAAATAATGGTGACAAACACAATTATAAAGGGAAGAGTTATTTTCCCCCCACTTCATCCAACTGCTTGTTTAATAAGGAACCTTTTACATTGCAAAGTAAATTCTGAAATTGCATTCCTAAATTTACAGTAAGGAATAAGACCTACTGGGCACAGTGAAACTGCTTTGGATAAATAAGCATAATTTCTAAAGGAGACTTCAGAAATTCCCTGTGCTAAAATTAATTTAAGTACATTTGGTTCCTAGACCACCTCCTGAAATCTATTTCTGATGTTGGTTGACTGCTGCTTACTTGAGGAAGTTGTACACAGATCTCACTGTGGGATGACCATAGATGTCACACTCCAGTGGGCAATAAATCTATTAATTGAGGCAGGAGTTTGATTTATAAATTACCTTTTCTGAGAAGCTAGACATTTTAAAACTTAATTTAGATTATTGCTTAACAAATAGTAAAATTACCACAGTTGTTGTATTTTGAAATAATTTAGAATATTATAGTGTTCATTAATTGTCTATGTTGCAGTATATAAAGTATACGGACCTTGGCCTGAAAAACCAACAGCAAAATATAAGGAATTTAGTGTTTTGTTGTCTCATTTAAATTAGATATAAGTGTATTAAAAAGGGGATATTGTTACAAAAAAGGTAGAATCCAGGAGTCTTATGTACTTTTGCTGAAAATCTGTTTGTCGTTATAATTCTCACTGATTAAGGGTAATTTTTTTCATTGAATTAAAAGACATTCCCTCAACTTTTTCCATTTCCAAATTTTATTTTAGAAATTGATTATAGTATTTTCCATTAAACAAGTGCCTTCCAATTATAATTTTTTATACAGCCATTTCAGTCTTTTTTTTTAATTTGGGGAAATTTGCTGTTGTTTTTTTTAAAGTGTTGGATTCAGGTTTAGGGAAATTTATCTATTTATTTGCTAGCATTTGTGTGCTTCTCCAGCTCAATCACAGATTTTGCGTAGCTCACAATGACACAAAATACAAAACCAACACTCAATTAAAACAATTCACCTTCAGCAGTAAAAGACAACATTAAAAACCAGATTGTAGTATTGGTGGCCCCATTTAACTGAAATGCCAAAAGAGCAGCACGATTTTTACAGCCTTTTCAAAGACTAAAAATGTAGGCAAGTTAGTCACAAAAAACAATTGATTTCCTATGGTTGAGGGCAGACTCCTGTGATAGAGACTGCCTTTGTTTGGATTCCCACCTTCTTAGTTTCTCACAGCAGAAGCAAATCTTCATTCCTTCTCAGCTTGCACAAACACAATGGGCAGATACCACATTGAAAAGACAGTCTTACCAATAACAAGTCCCACTTTCCATAACTGTTCTTCCTGATAAAGTGGACTGACATGCAAAGGTCAGTTGGTGTTTACAACTACCTCCGTTGGGGCTGTGCAACTTCAATTGGCTTGAGTGTTACACTAGGTTTGTGTTGAAACACTGAGGATCACATTCTAAAATTGTGTGGGACCAAGACATATTTTAAGAAGTATTGCAAATGTTTTGTTCTCTTACTGCATCCAAACCACCCTGAATGCAAAAAAACAGACACAAATATTGTATCCTATTCAATGTGGGGAGTGCATATTGGAATGCTAGTGAGTCATATTTTTGCATCTCTAACATCATGGATATCAATTTGACCATTTGATTTATATAGCAGAGGGTATGACATTTGTCCCTACAGACACCTTAAGCAGAATCCCATTTTGTGCTTTCCTCCTAGGATTTCCCGTTAGGCAAAAGGTATGATCTTTCTTCAGAAATGCTTTGCCACTAATTTCTGTGATTCTAAAAGGACACAGTGACATTTGAGAGATCATAAAAGGGGAGAGTAGTTAAAAGGTTAAGAGTAGAAATCGTGAAAATGATATGTGAGTTAAGCCTGCTGCTTGGAAATAACAGAACTGTTGTGCACAGGCAGAGTCCTTTCATTCCATATCTCCCACGAAAAAATGCAGTAATCAGGCCGTTTTTTCATCAATTGGAAAGCAGAGCCCATAAGCTTCCTGGATTTAACTGTATTAAATACAGTGAACAATGCATTTAAAAATGTGCCCTATTTTCTAATTGCATTATATTTTGCACATAATGATACCTAATTTAGAGAAATCTCAAATTCACCTCATTCATTTTGATGTAATAAAATGCCTATATTTTAATATATCACAATGCCTTCTCATACAGAGGGGGGAAATTACTGTCCCAGTGATTTACAAAGTATAAGAACCATTTTAAAATTGTTAGGCAACAATAAAAAATGATTTAATGAGGTAAAATAATGGTATGATTAAGAAAAGGAACTAATTTCATTACATTTTAGTTTTGTTTCTAAGCTAAAATAATGATCAAAATGAGTAATTCTGTAGCGCTCCTTGAGCTTTCTGTTATTATTACATAGCCATAAGTTTAAATCCTCACAAGGGTCTTGTCTGGTGAGTTGAGGAACAGATCTTATTGTTAGTATATATTATTTCATTTTTTTCTGATTCTGATTTCAGTATACTTGCAGATTTTAAATAAAACATTTACGAATAGTTAGCTGATACTTAGTTATAACTTTTCTAATAAAACTTGAGCACTACCCTGTACCTCTCTTTTTTTTTCCAGTGGTGGCTGCAGGCAGCAGAGTTTTAATCTGTCTTGAGTAACTAACTTTGCTGCACTGTTGGCTTATATCCATTTCTCTTCAGGACACTTTTAAGAACAAGGAACAGTTAGTAGTATATAAAACAGCATTTATTCTTTGAGGTTTCCTTTTCTAAACTAAGCAAAGACCACACAGATTTGTTACTGGATATCAATTCTTTTGTTCAAAACGATGCAGGATAAAATGGAATAAATTGTTGAAGGTAAGTTGAACGTAGTTTCATCATCTTGTAAAAATTGGGCTATAAATTCTTAAGTGAAATCTGACCTGTTTTGTTTTCTATCACTCATTATTCCAGAAATCTACTTAAGATATTATAAATTGATTCATTTCCTATATTTTTATAATGTGATCCTGTAAGGGGAAAAACATGTTAGACTGTGATAGCAAAAGATCAGAGGGTGTCTGGTAGCACCTTTTCCAAATAACAAATGTTATTAAAAGCCATAAGTTTTCATGAGCTGCTCCCTTCCTCACAGAGCTTCATACTGGCTACGAACCAACATGGACGGACAAATTGCTAAGGTTGGAAAACTTTATGTAGAGTCTTTGTATAACAAACAAATAAGAGAAAAGTTCAAATTCTTCTGCAGTACAGGTAGTCAATCAGAATAGAGTTGGAAGGGACCTTGGAGGTCTTGTCCAACCCCCTGCTCAAGCACTATACCATCACAGATAAATGGCTGTCAAGTCTCTTCTTAAAAACCTCCAGTGTTGGAGCACCCACAACTTCTGAAGGCAAGCTATTCCACTGGTTAATTGTCCTCACTGTTAGAAAGTTTCTCCTTAATTCCAGGTTGCTTCTCCTTGATTAGTTTCCATCCATTGTTCCTTGTCCTGCCTTCTGGTGCTTTGGAGAATAGCTTGACTTCCTCTTCTTTGTGGCAGCCCCTGAAATATTAGAACATTGCTATCATGTCACCCATAGTCCTTCTTTTCTCTAGATTAGTCATACCCAGGTTCTTCATATGTGTTAGTTTCCAGGCCTTTAATCATCCTAGTAGTTATTCTTCTCTGTACTTTTCCCAAAATCTCAACATCTTTTTTGTAATGTGATCAAATCTGGTTGCAGTATTCCAGGTGTGGTCTTACTAAGGTTTTATGAAGCAGTACTAATACTTCACATGATTTTGATTCTGTGCTTGTGTTTATACAACAAAGGATTGCATTGGCTTTTGGGGCTGCTGGCTCATATTTAAGTTATCGTCCACTAGGATTCCAGGGGCTCTGTCACAGTTACTGTTCTTGAGCCAGGTTTCGCCTAATGTGTACTTATACCTTTGGGGTTTCCTCTTCAACTTACAATCATAATGCAACCTGCCCATCATGGTTATGTTGGTTATAAAACAGGATACCCACATGACCGACACAATTTTACAACCTTTTTTGCAGTGATCATTAACCCAATGGTTTGCTATGGGATGGTTTTGCCAAAAAACAGAAGCAAATGCTCGTTTTTGGCAAAACCATTGTAAAATGCAGTCTCTTGACTGCATGATCCTGCAAATGGCTATAAAAGCAAGCTGAATGCTGAGCATCCAACATGCAGTTGTGTCTTTGAGGGAGTGGGGTGGGGTGAGGAATTTCAGAACTGGATTTTAAGTGTCCCAGGGAAGTCCATTGTAACTTCATATGGTCTTTAATGACCAGTCCTAAATCAAGGACTATCTGTATCAAGGATCCTACACAGAGACTGTGTATACATATCTACATATTATACATGTTGTACATAATAAGAGTTTGAATGGTTGCATGTCATGTGTCTATAGTCATTCCTGGTTCATTCTGTCTCGTTACTACTTAAGGCTGGAAGGAGAGGGCAGGATCACCTTAGAGCTTTTCATTATCTGAAAAGGCACTTGATTTGTTATGACAAGTTTTTGAATTATAACTTTGAACAGGCAGGGAGAAAGGACTTAGATTTGACAGAATAAGACTGACAACTAAATTCCTATTTTACAGCCACAATTCTACATCTTGCACATTTCTCTTAATACTGCTCCAGTTTTGATACAAATTCTTACACAGGTAATCCTTGGCTAATAACATTTTTACAGCAACCTTTTTAAGTTGCAACAAGCATTGAATGAAGAGACACTAGTTCTCAAAATCATGGCTTTGCACCATCCCATGGTCTCATGATTGCCATTTGCAACCTTTACTGCACACTTATGACAAGCAAAATCAACCAGGAAGCCAGTAAGATATCACAAATGGCAATAATATGATGCTGCACTTAATGACCACAAGAATTTCATTTAATGACCACTGTTGGAACTATCATTGTAAATCAACTCGCTACTGTGATGTGTTTTATGACCTGTCGCTTAGCAAGGAATTCTTGATTCCAATTACCATTGTTAAGTGAGGATTACCTGCATATTTGTACCATTGTAGTTTTATTAGTGTTTGAAGTTTTAGCTTTGTAAGGAACTGAGAACAACATATCTAGTCATCCAATAGCTAAAATTTGAACATACATAAGACTGTACTTTATTTCATTTAGTAAAATGGTTGTTTCACATTTTTTTAAAAAAACCTGTATTTTTCTTTTTTCAAAACATCACATAGCAATCTTAAGTAATAGCTAAAAGCCTAACATCATTATACAGTACAGTCAAATTAGAAAATGAAGTGGAAAATCTGATAAATTCTGATATTTCAAAAAGCTATTGCAGTATTAAGGATTTAAATTAGATTGCAAGTGAAAGGTTGGAAGTAACTTATTTTTCATACCAGATTAAGGCCACTACGCCAGTATTTCTCAGCCTCAGCAACTTCAAGATGTGTAGATTTCAGCTCCCACAATTGTGAAACCATAGATGTATGACATATATTAAAATGAGTTCATTTTTCTTCTCCAATAAGACTGATAGCTGGATTCTCATTGACAGGAAAGGGTAGGTTTTCCCTGTACCATTTGTAGCAGCTGATTTTTCTTTGATAATGTCAGAAAATTGATTTTATTCCTTATCTAATATATCCTGTTTACTTTGTTCTAAGACTGTGGGTTGAGATTTGGATCAAATATCTGTTGTATTTAATTATTGCAACTTCACAGCATATGAGATATTTCAGTGACATACCGTGTTTTGGATAAAATGGCTTATTTCAGGGTTTGGTCATCCCTGGACTGATATAGGTTGCTTCAGTTTGGAAGATTAATTTCCAGACAATTGGTGCACTACCTGCTTGGAGGCTGAGTTGGCAAGATCCAGAAGAATAATGGTAAATTTTGTAGTTAACTTGTATTTACTTTTTAAATGTGAGCCATCCATTAAGATTGTATCAGTGTTAAAATGCATTTTTAAAGTAAATGATGATGATGAATCTTTTTGACAGGTAAAATATATTTGACATAAATAAAGTTTTTCCAATCACCCCCCCCCCCCCCCAATATCTTCTTTTTTGAAATATCCAGATGTTTAAAATGGAAATAAATGCAAATAAAATGAAAGTTATTTGGGATTCTAAGTATTGACCCAAATTATTTTGCAGTATCAAATTTCGCCCCAGAGTTGCTAAACTGTTTTTAAAGTACTTTTATTTTTGATTAAGATGATTTTATATCCTCCCGTACAAGTTCAAGCTTCATTTCATTTTTGAATGTTTTCACACGTTTTTAAAAGCTCCCCAGAAATAGCAGTAGCAATAGCACTTAGATTTATATACCACTTCATAGTGCTTTATAGCCCTCTCTGATCGGTTTACAGAATCAGCCTATTGCTCCCAAATAATCTGGGTCCTCATTTTACCCCCTTCGGAAAGATGGAAGGCTGAGTCAACCTTGAGCTTGGTGAGATTCAAACTGCCAAATTGCAGGCAGTCAGCAGAATTAGCTGCATTACTGCATTCTAACCACTGCGCCACTGCAGTTCTTGGCATAAGCATTTATTATTGGGACATGTTTTTTTTAAATGGAATTTTCCCCTGTCTATGTTGAAGTGGTACAGATTAATCTGTTATTTGTGTAGATAACCTTTAAATATTGTTTGGACTTCAGTAATTATTTCCCATTTAGGTTATATACTTTCCTTTTGATTTGATCCAAGCATGTGATAGAATATAGTGGAGAAGAACAATAGCCAAGAAGATTTAAAAGGATTGAATCTGATTGGTACTTGAGTGGGCAATAACCAAGAGATACCAGAGTTGTTGGTTAAATTATGAAGTAAAAAAATAATCTTGGAAGAAAATAACAGCATACCATTTCTCTAATGCTGGGAAACTCATGATAACTTGTGTAGTTTGCAGAGAAAAAAAGTGATTTATGAGTGTTTTCGTGCTTACAACCATTGCAACATCCCCATGGCCACGTAATGAAAATTTGGATGGTTGGCAACTGGCATGTATTATATTGGTTGCAGTGTTCCAGGGTTATTGATCATCTTTTGCGACCTCCTAAGAAGCAAAATAATTGAAGACATATTTAGTTAGTTTCACCTAACAACTATGGCAGGAACGGTCATAACTGGGGACAAAGCTCACTTAACAATTGTTTGGCTTACCAAAAGAAATTTTGGACTCACTTGTCATAAATTGAGGACTACCTGTATAATCTTAACTTGAAAACAGAAAAGGCCATAATAGGCCATAATACATCACTTCCATATTTCATTAAGCAAAGTACACAGAAATGAGTATGCCCATCAAGAAGTGAATTCCATTCAGTGGGATTTTTTTTTATTGAAAAACTTTTTAAGAGGTTTTACAAAAGTTTCCCCCCCCCCTCCCCGACCTCCCCCACCCCCGGCTTCCCCGAGCAAGTACAAAATATAAAATACAGCAAGCATAATAAAACACATAAGAAAACTATCTGTTTAATTCCCACACTTCACATAATCATGAAACAATTACATAAAAGAAAAGCAAATCTTCTTTTTTCTTCTTCTTCTTCCCAACCTTACACAATTAAAGTCCACTTACAATTGAAGCACTTAGTAAAACAATCCAACAATACATAGTCTAACCTATTATTAATCATTTTAACCAATTGGCTTCATTATAAATTTAAAACAAAAAATTATATAAACCCTTCTTCTGTCCTCCAATTCTGGACCATTAAAGTCCAATTATAATTAAAACAGCTTAAGAATGTTTTCTAACTAGAAACAATACTTAATAGTCAATATTTAATAATCATTTCCATAGAGTCCAGTTATAATTAAAACACTTTAAAAAAGAAAAAAAACGTTTTCTGACTAAAGACAATACTTAATAATCGAGCCTATTATCAGTTTAGCAATACATTTTCTTCTATCCTCCAATTTTAAAGCATTAAAGTCCAAACACTTTAACAAAATAAAAAAACATTTTCTAACTAAAAAGACAACATTTAATAATCAGGCCTGTTATTAGTTTAGCAATACATTTCAACACATCATCTATTTAAAAACTACATCTATCATTTAGTCCTTCTTCATACAATGTTAAACCAGATCTTAATCTTCTTGATTATTCCTATCTTCCAACAGTGTATATAATATCTTCAATTACCGTCTGTCCCCTTGCATTAAAAAAAAAATTGCTTCTTTATATAACAAACCCCCCCGAGTGACTTTTATATTTATATTCCACATGGTATCTGACAAATCCAACCACGATATAATCCCACCTCATCGATATTGTAAAAAGAGAAAAAAAAAATTGAATTATTTGATACCACTCCATAAGCTACTATAAAGTCCTTCAACTAGATTATTAAAGTCATCAAACGTGTTAAGGTAGCCACCAGATCATCTGCAATTACCCTAGACCTATTATCTTCTTGCCCTGTAGCTATTACAATCCAACAAAGAGCTCAAGTTCACTTATCATATTCAATAAGACTTCTACAATAACAAATTCCTCTTTGTTATAGTCTTTAATAAAAGGTTCCAATTCACTCAGGCCAAGGCTTGCTCCACAGCCAAAAACACCGGCATTGCAGTGATCTGTTTGTTGTTCTCAAAATATTCCAGTATGTCTATGATTTTGCCTTTCGCCTCCCGCATCACTTAAATAGCTGGCAATAAACTGTTGGATGTTTCAAAAATTCAAAATCTATGAACACTTAAACAAGACTTTTTATGGACCATCATCTCATCAATGAGGGATTCATCTCCACTCTTTTTTCCTAACATTTTTACGGACATTTTTCTTCACTCTGATTCCTCCGCCTTTTTTTACTCTAATTCACTCTTGCAGTTTCTGAAGTTGTTGTCTGCCACATAATTTTCGCAAAACTGTATCTTCCACTGGAAACAACTCTTTAACTGCAGTTAGGACTTTATAAAAAAAATGTAAAATTCCATTTGGTATCTCCAGAAACCCAAAAGCTCCCAGAAATTTTTCCATCTCATTCTGCAACGCCTCCATTTTATTTTCCAAAATCCCTACAGGCTGTTCTCTTTCTTCTCCCAGCTCTTCATTCAACACCTCATTATTAGGTATCAATACAGTATCTTCAATTGTTTCATTATTTCGAACTTGAAAAAAAATATCAATTCTTTCCAATAAGGCAGAGGTAATTGAATTCAAAGCTTCTTCAAAAAGGTCAAACCTTATTTGTGGGATAACTAACCCAGCATTATTTTCAAAGGGACCAGCCATCTTGCTCCCCTTCTTCCCTTTCCAAGAGGACAGAATAGAACAAAAAGAAAAAAAAAGGTCTTTCACTTTAAACTTTTTGTTACTGCTTCAATTGTTGCAATTATTTCAGTCCTTGGTTAATCCACTTTTTAAAACAGAATCCTATACTTCAAACAGGGGCTTTATCAGTATTTTTTTTTAACTTTCACTTCTTCACGCCCCATTAAAGTTAGAACGCCATCTTACTTTCTCTTTCTTCCCATAGGAGTTAAAGAAAAAAAATTCTTTAAAAGTAGGATACAAATACTTGCAATTCCAATTCCTCGCATGCTTGCTCGGCCAGTTGAGATCAAATGTAGATGTTTAAAGTTGTTTAATGGGGTGGCCGCGGCATCTAGTTCTGCCAGGGAAAAACTTCCCCGGCAGAGGCATCCCAGGTCCGGAGCATTGACAGGCTTCACGGGGAGCTCTCATCTTCGAGCACCAGATTATTAGAAAAATCTGGTGCTCTTAGGGAGCTCTACCCCACCCGTCTGCTCTCCTTCCCCCCTTCTTCCTGGGGGGAAAGATTCCAAACCGCAAGACAGCTGATTTTTGCTGTTCTTGCGATCTACGGAGTCTGGGGCTGGCGCTTCACGAAGAAGCGTCTGGCGATGCCGGCGACACAGCCGGAAGCCCCTATTCAGTGGGATCTTTACTTTGTACTTTGTACTTGTAAAATATTTACAAAATATGAGAACCACTTAAATTAAAATTCTGAGCATTGTCATAAAAGTGCAGGAAAGAAATAACACAACACTTAATGCAAAACTTGGCCATTTCATTGGATTAAAGATATGCTTCAAATAAAGATGCATACTGTTTCTAAGTTGACCATGATAATAGCCACCAGTGAAATTAGAGGGCCAGCCTAGACCAGAAACCAGGACTAATCCCTTTGGGGTTTATGGTGGGTGAGATTCACTGCCAGAAAAGCAATATAGTAGGCTATTATTATGCTGGAACTGGGTGTAGCTCCTGAACAGTAGGTGAGGAAACACAACTCTGCAAAGAATGCAGCAGCTTCTCAGTCTAGGATCCCAACATTAGATCATGTCCATTGAGGCTGCAAAGAATGAAGAAAAAAGAGGCCAGAGATAGAAAGAAATAGTGTAGGGCAACTCTCAGGGACCCGATCAAGCCTTGTTTGGAAAAAGAGTGTGGATCCCAGGAAGGGGGATGGAGGGAGGAAGATGGAATGCTATCCTTCTCTGCCCACAGCAGGAAAAAGGAAGTGCCAATGATAAACTTACAGGCCCAAGCCCAAACAGTGGTGGTAGAACCTATTATTGTTCACAAACTAGTAACCCTAATGTTTGGATTACTGAAAGGCACAAGCTAAACAATCTTACCCTTTGAGTCAAGAGGATTCAGCTACTGCAGACTGTTTTGGCCAAGTTGCTGAATATGGCACCTGGCATGGTATATGCTGTGTATTTATTGAAGCAACCACGCTGGCTTCCAGTTTACTACTAAGCAGCATTAAAGATTGTGCATATGATGCATAAGATCATAAAAAAATTAATACTAGGACATCTGATGGACAGTCTTTGCCATTGCAGAACTGAAATCATTGTGTGTGTGCTTGGGGGCAGGGGAGGGATTGCTGCTGCTGCTTTCACTTAGAACTGCAGAATGCTGTTCACATGTAGATTTGCTTTGTGTTGGCTTGACCGTATACCTTCTAAAAAATTCTTCCCTGAAAGTTGTGAATTGTTCGTTGCCACATGTTTCGGGTCCCAGCTGAACATCTGACTGTGCTCAGGCCTTCTCTGCAAATGTTAAAAAGTTACTGTTTTTGCTTCCATTTTTCTTCTCCTTCCCTGTTAGCTTGATTATTTTCATATTGTTTTTATTGTTTTATAAGTATGTGTGTCTGTGTATATAATACTTTATAATTATTGTGTATTTATGTGTTGTAATACTTTGCTTTCAGACTTAAGATTTTATCTACCATAAGGATGAGATTTGCTTTAAGAATTGGATATTACAATACCCAATATGAAACATGAAGTAAATGAATGTTTTATTAGAACATTACAAAAGACAAATCTGCTATGATTTCACTCAGTTGTTTGGAATACCAAGTATAACATGTCATGAGGAAAAGTGAGGATTTATCCAGCCCATCAATTTAATATATAACTTTTTGTATTTTATTTCAACATTTTTAAAGTAGAAAACCCAAAGCAATGTTATAATTTATATGTTGTATAAGATGAATCTGAAATATCTGAAAAACATTATTACTCTTTACAAATACATCTATTTGGCAAATAATATGCTATTATAATATTTTACTTATTACAAGATTTTTATAGTCAAATTAATATAGTAAAGGCTCAGTGTAAGACAATATA
This sequence comes from Ptyas mucosa, assembly GCA_012654045.1. Lineage (NCBI taxonomy): Eukaryota > Metazoa > Chordata > Lepidosauria > Squamata > Colubridae > Ptyas > Ptyas mucosa. The sequence continues at coordinate 817,027 of WNWU01013384.1, read as the reverse complement.
TATATATTTATGCTTTATGTTTTCACAGAGTTTTGCTTTCATTAATGGGATAACTTTCGGGATAGCAAAGGCATAATATTTGATGTCTGGGAATTAACACCTAGTTTTTCAGATGGATTTTTCCTCTTCCAGGCTGCATCACTTGGTCTAGACCAGTGATGGCTAACCTTTTTGCCATCGTGTGCCAGGAGAGGGGTGGGGTGGGGGAGGGTCGCGCGCGCATGTGCCCACACCGATAATTCTATGCGTCCTGCCCTGTGCATGCGCGGTCAACAACCCCCCACCCCCCCGTTCCTGGCATGCAATGGCCTGGTAGGCCTATTTTCTTTCTTATCTGGTTCCAGATCCTCTCTATTTATCTGGGAAACAGCCTTTCCCACTCCCTCGGAGGCCCTCCAAAGGCCTGAAATGGCTCATTTCCCAACTCCCCATGGGACAGGAAGTGACTTTTTTGCTGTTCCCGGCCTCTCTAGGACTCTCTGGAGGCTGGGGACAGCAAAAAGTCACTTCCTGTCCCTTTCAGCCTCCGTAGGGCCTCCGAGGGAGTGGGAAAGGATGTTTTCACCCTCCGCAGATGCATAGAGAGGATCTGGAACCAGGTAAGAAAGAAAAACGGGCCTTCCCCACCCACCCCCAGCCCCTCCAAAGGCAGGAAACAGCCTGTTTCCCTACTTCTGGTGGGTCCAGAAGGCCCGAAAATCAGCTGGCTGGCACGTGCATGCGTGCCAGAGGTCAGCTGGCGCGCCCACTTATATGGCTATGTGTGCCTCCTGTGGTATGTGTGCCACAGGTTCACCATCACGGGTCTAGACTCTAAAGGCATTTGGAATTTAAGGAAAATGGGTAGGGAGGAAACCTAAAGGATTATTTTTGGTAAATTGTCCCTTAATAGTCATTGCTATTGAGGTAACGGTGGAATCTGCCTTGAAGACTAGTTGTGAGTTGTTATAATAAGAATTAGATCTCCATAGCTGGTACTGTTGTATTAACTTTCTTAAGAAGATTAGTTTTGTTCAGTATTCTACATTCTCAGTCTAAAAATTACATAGTGATTAATTTACATTTTTAATAGTAAAGGAAAACTGGTATTTTCTCCGTATAGGAGGGAAACGGCAGTCACTCTGGGGAAGACAGCTCCATGCAGCATGTGACCGAGTCTGCTAATTAACATAGCTCCGCCCTCTTGGCCCCAGTGTTTTGACTCGGTCTATGCTGGCCGGACATATCTTCCCAGCGTAGCCGTTTCTCCTCACGCTGTGCCTTTGTGTTTCTCCAGAAGATTGGTCTGTTCTTTGGTTCTTTTTCATTTTATTATTGCGGCAACTGTCAGAAGCTTCGTTTCGCCGACTTCGCCGGCTTCGCGCTCCCCTCTGACAGCAGGTTGAGTGCGGCGGCTGTTTTTGGCGCGCTTTCACCTCGGGCGCCATTTTCGTCATCGGGGTAAGCGCGCCCATTTTCTAACGGCTTCTTTATTGCCTGCTGTGGTCGCCTGGCGAGCGGGAGCTCATTGATCGCGATTCGGCCGGCTGGCCTGCGATCGGGTTGTAGGCGCTGGACTTTGAGCTCTCCCTTGGCGTCTCGCTGCCGCGCTAACAGCCTTTTGGCTGGCGGCTTTTTTCCGAAGCAGCCCCCTTCGTTGGAATAACCTGCCGCTGTGATCGCAATAATAGCCATTGAGCTAGCGATCTCCGGCTTTGCCTCAGGGGCTCTGACTATGAATTGCGCTTCCCAGTGGGGTTATACGTGCTTGTTCCAACACCAATTTTTTTGTGCCTGGTGTCTCTCTGGCAATTAAGATGGCCAAACAACATTCTGCTCCCCTTCTGCCACCCAAGGCTCATAAGCGGCCCACTCAGGATGACCCCCTTGAGGGTTCTTCTGCCTCTGACCAGCCCAAGGCTAACCGCACCAAGAAGGGCAAGGCTGGTTCTACCTCTGTGGCGGCGCCTTCTAAGGACGAGCAGCATCGCCACAAAGCTATAGAGAAGGCCTTTCATAAGGCCCAATCCCAAGTGGCCCATTCCATTACAACCGTTCCAGTGACTCCCTCGAGGGCTCGATCACCGGTCTCTTCCCAGGTGGGGAGTTCTCTGCGGGAGCTTTCTCCTGATGGTTCTATTTCAGCTGCTCCACCTCATCCACCTGGGGCTGAACCCCTCTTCCAGACTTTACCTGAGGCTCCTCCAAGTGCTGCCTCGGATGTTCCACCTGTTCCTCCTCCTGTTGCTGCAGTTACCCCAGCGCCTGAGCCTTTCGAGATGGTGCTGGCCAGGGCCATCAAGCTCAGCCTTTCTCAATGCCTGCAACAGGGAGTTTCCATGCCTATTCCCTTCGTGTTGCAACAGCATCCCGTGTTGCAATAAACTCAGCAACCGGTGCAGGAGGAGGATTCTATGTCTGAGCAAGATCTGGACAATTCGATTGTATCAGCTGAACAGACTTCTCTCGCTGACCTGGATGAGGTTCCTGATTCTGCACTTTCAGATGATGAGGGCCTGCTTCCGGACCAGACTCCGTTTATTGGCCTTTTTAAACCGCAGCTTTTTCGCTCGTTATTGCGAAAAGCTATTGCTACTACTCGTCTGGGCCCGGTGGCTTCCACGTCTACAGCTCCAGTTGCCTCTGATCCCACATCAGCGATGTTTGCGGAGCCCACTGTTGACCCGGAAACCGTTCCGGCTCCCAAACTGTTTTTGGACGTTCTGCAATGGCAATGGGGTCTTCCAGGGGCAGGGCCCAGCCCTAACTCACTGGACAAGAGGCTGTACAACTCGGCCCCCGCTCTTTCGGACCTCCTGAAGCCTCCCTCCGTGGATGCCCCTATTGTGGCCCTTTGCAATTCATCTCATCCCATGGGGCCTCCGGAGGATTCGCTGCGCCCTGAAGATCGTAGGGCGGAAAAAACCTTGCTCAAAGGTCACCAGGCGGCTGCCTGGGCCATCAGGGCCTCTACCTCGGCCTCGTTCTTTAACAGGGCAGCTTTATTGTGGATCAAGCAACTCCAAGCGCGTCTTCCACCTTCTGACACTCGATCCTGTCAGGACTTAAATAAGATTTCGGCTGCCCTGGAATACTCAGCGGACGCTACCCTAAACTCTACTAGATTTGCAGCTAAGGCCCTCAGCTCCACCGTTACTTCCCGACGTCTCCTGTGGCTGCGCAACTGGAATGCTGATATGCGAAGTAAATGGCAGTTGGCTTCCACTTCCTACTCCGCCGGTGCCTTGTTTGGTTCTTCGTTGGAGCCTCTGCTCGTGGAAACCAGAGATCGCCGGAAGATACTTCCTTCTGTTTCCAGGCGTGCGGATTCTCGATTTTCGCCCTTTTCCCAATACCAGTCTTTTCGTGCTCCCGAGTCTGGTACTTACCAGCACAGATACCAACATTCCTTTCCCGCCAGAGCCCAGACCCAGGATTCCCAGGTTAGACAAGGAAATAGGTTCTTGCCTAAACGATCTTTCCGGAGGGCAGGGGGCGTTTTCCACGACGATCCCGCTAATTCTCCTCCCATTGGGGGACGCCTGTCCCTTTTCTTCCATCAGTGGGAGAGTTCCACTTCCGATGCCTGGGTCCTCTCCACCATCAGGTCTGGTCTTTTTTTAGAGTTTTCTTCTCCTCCTCCCTCTGTTTTCCTTCCTTGTCCCGTATCTCAGGATGGGGTTAAGAGGGATTTACTTGCTTCAGCCAACTCCCACCTGTTGGATATTCGGGCTATCCAACCTGTTCCCCGGGGTCAATGGGGTCAGGGGTTCTATTCCCGCTTGTTTCTTGTCAAAAAATCCTCGGGTGGTTGGCGCCCTATCCTAGATTTGAAGGCCTTGAACCGGTATGTTAAATACCGCCGGTTCAAGATGCACTCCTTATCGACCATCTTGGAGTGCATTCGCCCAGGGGATTTCCTGTCCTCCATTGATCTAACTGAAGCCTATCTCCACATCCCCATCACCCCCTCCCACTGTAAGTTTCTCCGTTTCAGTTTTTTGGGGCAACATTATCAGTATAGGGCCCTCCCCTTCAGCCTTTCCTCTGCCCCTAGGATTTTTACAAAGATTATGGCTACCCTCATTGGCCACATCCGGACCTTTTCTATACGCTTGCAATTTTATTTAGACGACATTCTTATACTCTCGTCCTCTCTTCCTTCGGCTCACCGTGATTTGTCTACTGTTCTCTCCCTTTTGCAGTCTCATGGTTTTTCAGTTAATTTGGCCAAGAGCCACCTTACCCCTGATACTAGTATTGTCCATTTGGGGGCAGTTATTGATACTGTCTCGTCCACGGTTTCCCTTTCCCCTGAGCGCCAGGTTAGCCGCTCTTCCCTGGTTTCTCAGTGCTTATTGGAGGGTTCTGCTACGGCCCTGCAGCTTTCCCGTTTGTTGGGGAAAATGGTTTCCACTTTTGGAATAGTCCCCTGGTCTCAATTACACAGCAGGCAGCTCCAGTGGTCCCTGCTTCCTCTTCAACGGGCCGGGCGCAGTTCTTCTCCTCTTCTCCTTCAGTTGTCGCCCCAACTTTCCTCGTCCCTCCGGTGGTGGACCAACAACACCATTGCTCGGGGCAGTTTCTTTCGCGAGCCTCCTCGTCTGTCTCTCGTTACGGACGCCAGTCTTCGGGGCTGGGGTGCTCACCTCCTTCAACATCAAGCCCAGGGCCTTTGGACTGTACACGAGCGTCAGCTCAACATCAACCTGTTGGAGCTACGTGCTGTTCGCTTGGCGCTCCTCCGCTTCCAACATCTAGTGGAGGGCAAGGACGTCTTGGTCCTCACAGACAATATTTCCACAAAGGCCCACATCAACAGGCAGGGGGGCACTCATTCCCGGGCCCTGCTGGCGGAGTCTCTTCAACTGGGCTTCTGGGCCGAACGTCACCTACGGTCCATCAGGGCGGACTACATTTCGGGGACCTCGAACATCCAGGCGGATGCCCTCAGCCGACACTTGGTAGACCCGGGGGAATGGAGCATCCCTCGGGCGTTGTTCCAGGAGATTACGAACAGGTTTGGGACGCCTGTCGTCGATCTGTTCGCCTCTTCGTCGAACAACCGGGTGCCTCGTTTCTTCTCCCGATACCCGGATCCTCAGGCGGAATCAACGAACGCTCTTCGCAGTCCCTGGCCACCCGGCCTCCTTTATGCTTTTCCGCCTCTGCCCCTTCTGGCCAGGGTCATCCGAAAACTCCTGGAAGAGAGAGCGGAACTGATTCTTATAGCACCACATTGGCCACGCCAGCCATGGTATGCAGATCTCCGCTCCCTGTCGGTCATGGCTCCCTGGCGCATTCCAGCAACTTGTCTCTCCCTTTCGCAAGGAGCTCTCCTGCATCCGAACCCTTCGACTCTCCAACTGACCGTCTGGCGGTTGAACGGCTCCTGCTAGCCGATGCCCAGGTAACTCCTCGGGCCATTTCCATCATGCAGGCGGCTCGCCGTAGTTCTACTACGCGCATTTATGAGGCCATGTGGTCGACATTCTCCTCCTGGTGTCGGCGCATGGGCGTAAACCCACTGGAGGCCTCGGTTGTGACAGTTCTATCTTTTCTGGTGGAGGGCTTCGATGCAGGGCTAGCCCCTTCCACCCTGCGCCGACAAGTGGCAGCCCTTTTGACGGTCTTGTCTTGCGGCGCCAAGGAATCTCTGGCCCGTCACCCGCTCATCAGGACGTTCATGCGCGGAGCTACTAATTTGCGGCCCCCAGTGGTCCACTGGTTTCCGACCTGGAATTTGAACAAGGTCCTTAAGGCGCTAACTGAATCACCGTTTGAGCCTCTCCGGGATGTGTCTCTACGATTTTTGTCTTTCAAAGTGTCATTTCTGGTGGCAATCACCTCGGCCCGTCGTATCTCCGAGTTGGGAGCTCTTTCCATCCGTCAGGACCTTTGTATTTTTCACAAGGACAGAGTAGTACTCTGCCTTGACTCTGCCTTCCTTCCCAAGATCAATTCCCTTTTCCACCGGACACAGGAGCTGATCCTTCCTGATTTTTGCCCGTGTCCTTCCCACCCTCTCGAACAATCCTGGCATACTCTTGACGTACGACGGGCCCTCCGGATATACATATCTCGACCGGGTCCCTTCCGCAAATCGGAAGCCCTGTTTGTATCATTCCAGGCTGCTTCCATCGGGACCCGGGTCTCGGATCCTACTCTGGGGTGTTGGATTCGTGCCACCATCTCAACGGCTTACCAACGTCTCCGCCTTCCGGTTCCTCCTCGGCTTACAGCGCACTCAACCCGGAGTGCGGCCACGTCAGCAGCCTGGGCTACCCGTGCTCCTTTGGAAGAGGTGTGCCGCGCAGCCACTTGGACGTCTGTCACGTCCTTTATTCGGCATTACCGAGTGGATTCGTTTGCTTCCTCGGATGCTGCCTTTGGTCGCCGGGTTTTGCAATCGGTGCATCTCTCCTGATCCGCTCGGGCCGGCCTTCTCTCACTCCCGCCCTGAGGACATTCGGCTCTGGTATGTCCCCAGAGTGACTGCCGTTTCCCTCCTATACGGAGAATGGACGTTGGTCTTACCTGAGACGTCCGTTCTCGATATGGAGGAAACGGCAGTCACGCCCTCCCTTCTGGGTCCGGCCCGTTGGGGTACGCGGGGTGGGAGGTGTACTAATTCTTTCTCATTTTAGGAAGACACGTCAGTCTGCGTATGCGCCCTCGCCAAAACACTGGGGCCAAGAGGGCGGAGCTATGTTAATTAGCAGACTCGGTCACATGCTGCATGGAGCTGTCTTCCCCAGAGTGACTGCCGTTTCCTCCATATCGAGAACGGACGTCTCAGGTAAGACCAACGTCCAGTCCCACTTCCCAATCTCTCATGATAGTTACCCTTTTGCACATTTTAAAATACGTTAACAACTATATATAAAAAGTTACTGCTTACAGGGGCTGGGAAAACTTGTTAGCAGTGAAACCACCAGAGAGTAAGGGTTACAACAGGAGAGACAGATGTAGGTTCTTGGCTATTTCTCCCCATCCTTTCATTTTTTTCCCCTAAACTAATTTAGCCCTGTTTTAGATATTGCATTACAGGTTTGAGGGGGGATCAATTTCTTCCTTCCCATTTCTTACATATGAATAGAATGTCATCCTATTATAATTGGAAGGGATTTCTCAATACAGCATGAATAAAACTGTAGTTGTAGTAGGACATACTTTGGTTTTAAAGAAAAGTTACCTCAGTAGCAGATCTCTCCTCTGGAAAGTTTGACTGTGTTTAAAAAAGGATGGCTACCTGCTTTTCTCCATATGACTGGCAGGATCCAGAATAAGTAAATGTAAACCTCTTTGAGGCAAAGATTGTTATGCAACTGATAAAAGCCTCAAATATTGCAAAAATAATGTTTCCTAGAGTAAAAGATATTTAAAGCAGCATTTCCACGCTCTGCAGTTCAGTTTTAGTTTCTCTACAAGTGACAGAGACAAATGGTATTAAGTGTGAAGGTGATTGACTGAGTGGCAAAGAGACCTGAACTTGGCACCTGCGATTAAAGTTTTTCTTCTAGGTAAAGACAGTTGCTCACCTCTGAAAATCCTTTAGCTTGGCTTAATATAGTGTCTTGCCATTGTCTCTTTTACGGGGAAAATAAAAAAAAGCTTCTCTGTTGCTCGTATACATCAAGATATTCTGTCATGGTCCTTTACTGCCCCCTGTTAACAGAAATATGGAGGACTCACTTTTGATGCAAGGCAAGTGATCAGGGATCATAGAAGAACAATACATAACATTTTCTGTTAGATTCAAGATGTTAACATTACTAAATAAATCACTATAGATAGTCCTTCACTTTCATAGTTCTAAACCACCTGTGTCCTCCAAAGAGGCTCAGGGTGGTGTATGATGTAATATAACTGATAAATAAAAGAATATATAAAAATTAACATTAAAATTAAATTAGGGTTAAAAACATTAAAATTATAGAATAATGACAAACATCAAAAGGGGAAAATCCTAGGATGGCTATTTAATGTTGGCTCATTATAGGGAGGGAGGGGCTCTCAAGAGACTAAACAGCCCCATGGTTCGTGGTCTTCTGTGCCCTGTGCGCAATATCGCAGAGCCAAGTTTTGATCTCTTTGCAAACGCCAAGAGATTGGGGGCTTTCCTCACTTCTGGGATCAGGATGTTCCACAAGGCAGAGAAGGCCCTCTTCTTAGACCTGTCAGTTAAAATTCTTTGACTGATGGGATCTGCCTGATTGAGTGAGACAGGTTGATGAGATGGGGCAAAGCATCCTCTATGTTCTATAAACACTGATAAACAATGCACAGGAGTGGGATGCAACATGCCAGATATAATATGCATTATCTGACAGAGTTGGACATAGACCATTTAAGTGTGGGACTGTTAATCCACATGCTGGTGCAATATACAGCTTTGGAATAAACCAGAGCCAAAGCTGTTGTTTGTAAAGCATTAGCACCCCAGGAAGTTCCAGCCAGTCTGTTCAATAAATTGTTTCAGCTTCCAATTTTGCAGTTGATTTTCCAAATATTGGAAGGTAACAGATCTGTCCAATGTTACCCCCAGGTACTTCTGAGAATTATTACATTATAAAATTTGGTTCCAGAACTTCACCAAAGGCTGGTAATTTGCATGCTTACTGCTGAGGTGGAATGTGGCTACTTCTGTTTTGTTAGATTTGGTTGGAGGCACCATTTTTTGAAGCATTTTTATCATCCAACTTCTGGAGATCTTGAGAAAGGATGTCCTCTGCATCACTGAAGTTGGTTCTTTGGGATGTGAGATTGATATAATTGGCATATAGAAATTTTCAAGCAATAATTTCAGGCAGGTTATGAAGGTATGAATTAAAAAAGAACAGGGGATAGCACTGATATCTGCTTCTATTGAATTCTGTGAAAATTTGAAATAACCTGTTGTCAATCAAGGCAATAGTATTATGACAGGGTATTTCTTTGGAGGAGAGGTCCTTCTCTCCAGATGGTAACATAGGCTGCCAAGAGGTCAAGAAAAACAGACATTTTTCATTTTCCTTGGAATCCGTTCTCCAGATAGGAAGTTAGTGCAAGGATTTAATCATTACAATCATATTTGGGGCGAAATCCATCTTGTTCTATTTGGATTAGAGATTCTATTGCTAGGGCTATTCTGTTTAACACAAGTCTTTCTAAAAGTTTGTAGGCGGCATAGAGAAGAACAATTGGCCTGTAATTTTGTGGAAGGCCCCAGGCCTTCCTGGTTTCAAAATTGCAATAATTTTGCTCTTCTTGAATATAGGAGGCAGCCATCCTGAGTATAGTATGATACTAAAAAAGGAGGCAAGCCAACGTTTAATTGCTGGTCCACTGTTCTGCAATAGCTCTGGGTACATGCCATCAAATCCTGTAGCTTTATCGTTTTGTAAAGAATCCAGACCCCTCTGCATTTCTTCTGGTGTAAATGGGCGTGAGTATAAAGCATTAATATAATACAGTACATTAAATAAGGATAAATAATTGCTGAAAGTCAAAATGTAATATTCTTCCCATTCGGATTAGAATCAGAATGGAATCAGACTAGTACACATTCATTCAGCCTACCAGAGATCACTGGACTACAGATTCCAACTGTAAGAAATCAATGAATTGTAAACATTAATCCAGAGTTAAATAAATAGACAAGATTATCAGATTTTTTTTCTTGTAAATCAGATGTTTTATGGATGACAGATTACCAATCTAATGTAGTAAACTAGATATCTTAACATATATACATTTTATGGTATAATTCATAAAAGCTGGTCATACTGAGTAGGGGCTTATGGGAATTATAGTTTAAAGCATTTAGAGTATGTTTGGAAAAGAGTGATCACTTTTTTTCTAAAACAGTATGTGAAAAGAGCTGCAAACACGTTGAAAAATACTTTTATTTAAAATACTATCAAGATGAAGTGAGTATTTTTTACAAAATCTTTAAATATTTTCTTACAGCTGTTGGTGAATCAGAAAGTGATATCTACATGCGATTCATGAAGTCACATAAGTGTTATGATATTGTTCCAACAAGCTCAAAGCTTGTAGTTTTTGATACTACACTACAGGTGAGTTCTCATTTGGGGGATTTTCTTCTTTGTAGTTACTTGTGTCTGTAATAAACAAAAAAATGATAAGAAATCTTATTAGAGATGACATTAGTTAGTATTTTAATATGCTGGTACCCTTTTCTGCTGTAGGTTGCAAGCACAAGTTCACTGTTGGCTAGATTATAAAGTAGTATAAATCTTGGGAAAGTAAGTGCAAAAATCCCTTAATCTACTTCCAGTTTAAAACAGATCCAATTGCCCCAGAACAGCATGGTTTAGTTAGGTACTTCATCACCACCAAGCTAGGTTTTATTTCAGTACTGATATGCTCAATTTATGACCATTTGTTCAGCAATCATTCAGAATTATGACAGCACTGAATTGAATGAATGGTAGTTATGACCAGTCCTTAAAGTTCTTGTCCTCCCAGCACCTCAATCACCAGTTACGTGATTGCATTTTGAGTGCTAGTTGCTGGTTCACATTTATGAATAGTTAGCATGGTCCACAATTAGGTAATCTCCATTGCAGTCTTCCCTGACAGCTTCCCCAGAAGCTGGCAGGCAAATTTGCAAGTCCCTAGGATAAGTCTGCCCCAACTGCACACTGTCCTCTGTCATTAAGTCCCATCAGCAATTCTCATGGAATCTTAGGTAATTGGAATATATTTGTACGTTGATTCCTATCCAGTTTTTGAAAGATTTGTAATAACCTAGATTTGTACTATGACTGTTATGAAGAGGCCTCTGTCTGCCTTGCTGAAGGGCTCTGCTGATTCTGATATTTCCCCAACATTTTGAAATGAGAGTTCCTGATAATATTTTTGTATGGCATTTTGTGTGTGTGTGTGTGTGTGTGTGTGTGTGTGTGTGTGTGTGTGAACATAAGTGGTACTTACAAGTATTGTCCTACAATCAGTAAAGGTTTCCCTATTCAGTCATGTCCAACTCTAGATCACGGTGCTCATCTCCCGTTTCCTGGCCAAAGGAGCCAGCGTTGTCCGAAGATATTTTCCATTTAGCTGTAAAGAATTGGGCTTTCATCTCTCTTGGATGCCATCTAGTGGTGTACACCCACGGTGTATTTCCTAGAAAAGATTTGAAGAATTGGATCTTGAGAAATCAGTTGCGTCTCAAATCACAGCATATGTACAGTTGCAATCATTGAAAAGAGTAGAAGTCACCCTTCAAAATCTATAATGAAACTAATTTTAAAAAATATAATTCTGTGAGGAGAGGAAATGAACAACCAGAACTTTCCTAAAAGAAGCTGCTGGATATATAATTCCTTTTCTATAGTAATAAAAGAGCGAAGTTTTTCCAATTATATCTTCATTTTGTGCATAAAAAGACAGTATGCATTTTCTTGGTTTTCTGGTCAACCAGTCCATTTTAAAAGTGGGGGAGGGGTTGGGAAGCAAGGAATCCATCTCCCTTGTAGTCAAAATATCACTGGAGAAGAAGAAAATAAGTTGGGTAGGCAGTCTTCAGCCTGTCTGAAATACAGAGTTATGGAGCTCAACAGTTGATAACGTTTCTGCTGCAGGAAACAGCTTTATGGATGAGATCTTAAAATATTTTATTATGGATTTAGAAATGGCTAGAGGATAGCAGTTAAGATAGTATTAAAATTGACAGCAGTTCCCATCATTTTTATTTTAGGCTGCTCAATATCTAATTTCAGTATAGGTTCAAATTGGGTAATATTAATTCCATTTTAAACTTGGCCAAAAATGAGAAATGACCAGAGAGAACCAAGATTACAAATAATGTTGCTTGGAAACTCCATTAAATTTATTTTAATAATGTGGTTATTGAACATTCTAGTTCTTATTTGTAAGGATCCTAGTTCTTGGGATAAAAATTTTGAAATAGACATGTAATGCATACACTATCATATTCCTTATAAAGCTTTCTTCTTGAATACTGCGTCACAGTCATAACATATTACTGTGGTGATAAATGAATTTTTTAGTACTGACTAACAACAAAAGTAACTGCAAACAATTTTTTTCTATTTTTTTTCCTGAAAAATGAATAATTTCATTGCACGTTTATTATAAAATAAGCAGTTATCATGACTTTGAATCTTGCAAATGAAGAAAGGAAGACAAAAATTAAATGACCCTTTCTCTTACATACATTCTATTGTATTTAATTTTTGTCTCATTTCTTCAGTTTTCATTTAGTCATAAGTGTTTTTTAAATTTTTAAATAAATGATTCCTGTCATGCAACTATTTCAGTTTTTTGGTTGTGTGTGTATGTGTGTTTCAAATTCAAATAGATATTTATTTCCAAGTAACTCTCTTTAAGATAATTTTTTGCTGTGTTTTTCTTTTTTCAGGTAAAGAAAGCTTTCTTTGCTTTAGTGGCAAATGGTGTTCGAGCAGCTCCACTGTGGGAGAGTAAAAAACAAAGCTTTGTAGGTAGGATGATATTTGTTGGTATGAAATTATAGAAAAATAGCACGAATGACTTTTTTCCTTCTGCTTTTTTCCTCCTTTCTTTTATATTAAAAATATGGCTTCAGGTATATAGTAGAAACTCAATTTAATGATCTTCCATTTAGCAGATTTTGGATGCAATGGACCAAATTTCTGTCTGGGCATGCCTCTAAAATAATGGACAAATTTGATGTAACTGAAGTTGTTCAGATGAAACAGCTACATTTGCATTGATGTTAGGTATCCATAGTGATTTGCATCATTTTGGCACACTGTTATTAAATAATTGATGTGAATTATGAAATTAGTGTGATGATGTGATTGCTGCAATTCATATAATTGGTGATTAAGTGGACAGTTGAGGGTAATAGACTCACCTCCTCCCCACCCATGCATTATATCAATATTTCCTTGCATTGGGAAAACATGGTTTTCTGATAAGTGACAAACCCATGTGAGAAAGCATTGGAAACTTCCAATTTTAAATATACAGACATTTGTAAGTGATATCTGAATTTGTGGATGATTTCTTTATATTCTTGCATTTGTACTGTGGTGTAATATGTGGTACATAGTCTATTTAGCCATTAATTAGATTTTAAGCAAAGCACACACTATAAAGGGAACTGTATTTAACTCAGAAATAAAAACTTCCCAATCTCCTTGCACTCATGACAGAAGAAAGGACAATAGAGTAAGTAAATAATTAAGCACAAGGCTGCAGGTCATACAAATAGTGAGAAACTAGGACTTGCTATCATATATGACAATTTCAGTCACAGAATGAGGGAAAAATGCAATTGTATGAAAGATTTCTCATAATGTTTGCAGTTTGAAGCTGATCATTTTAAAAATTTTGACTGTGATATTTCGGATCAGGTCTGGAAAACATATAAGATAGCATTAACTTTTAGAATTCAGTTCTGAACAAAGATTGTATATCATTTTTGAGTTCAATTAGAAGAATGCTCCAAGATTATCTGGTTGTGCTTAAGAAATATAAGCAGTTTTTCTTGCATATAAGTCTAGTTCAGTGATGGCTAATCTTTTTGCCGTGATGTGCCAAAAACGTGGGGAGCATGGAGGGGTCACGCGCACGCGTGCCCACACCCATAATTCAATGTTCCCTGCCCCCATGCGCATGTGACACACACACCCCCCCCGCACTCTCCCCGCTTTTGGCACACAATGGGACTGGAAGGCCTGTTTTTCACCCTCCCAGGCTCCAGTGGGTTTCTAGGAGCCTGGGGAAGGCGAAAACTGCCTTCCCCACCCCTCCGGAGGCCAGAAACAGCCTATTTCCTGACTTCCTATGGGTGCGGAAGGCCCGAAAATCAGATGGCTGGCACATACATATGCCCTAGAGCTCAGCTAGGGCAACGCTCGTGTGCCCACCGATATGGCTCCACGTGCCACCTGTGGCACACATGCCATAGGTTCGCCATCACGGATCTAGTTGCATTTCTTTCTTTTTTAAAAATTTTTATTTTTTAAGACAAACATACATTTAGTACATCATTCATTTCTTCCATGTGACATTTCGGTGTTATCTTCAAAAATTTCTTCTCCTCTCTGTCTTCAATCTCACCAAATTCATTACAAAGATTTTTCACTAATATATTATTCTAATTACAACCAATGTTTTTCGATCTCTTTTAAAAACTTATTTGTTTCTGGTTTCTAACCAATAGTAAAATTTATTCCATATCTTAAAATATTCTGTATCTTCTCTTTCCTTTATCATCATAATTAATCTATTCATTTCTGCACAATCTAAGATTTTTTAATTACTACTCCCTCCGAAGGTATATTCTCTGCTTTCCACTTTTGTGCATAAACAATCCTTGCTACTGTTATTACATGTATAATCAAATATATATTATCTTTACTAGTTTTCTCTGGTAAGATACCCAATAAGAATAGCTCTGGTTCTAAATCTATACATTGTTGTATAATTTCCTCCATTCATAATTTAATTTTATTCCAATAGTTTTTTGCTTCAGGACATGTCCACCCCATATGGTAATATGAACCTGGTGACTGGTGACATTTCCAACATTTAGCTGATTTATCTTTAAACATTTTTGCTAGTTTCTCAGGGGCCATATGCCATCTATAAAACATTTTATATAGATTTTCCTTATATGCAGTGGACATTGTTAATTCATAATTTCTTTCCCATAATTGTTGCCATTTATCCAATTCAATTGAGTATCCAAAGTTTTTTGCCCAGGCTATCATTGTTTCTTTTACTTGTTCTTCCTCTAGTTCTATATTTAGTAAAAAATTATAACATATTTTAATTAGTTTATCCTCTGTTCCCTAGTCTAGTTGTATTTCAAAGGAAATGTGTTTTAGCTGTATCCAATTTATATTAATTGGGTACTGTACTTTTCTGAGTATAAGACATACTTCCCCCCCCCCAAAAAAGGGTGGAAATGTTGGTGCGTCTTACACCAAATACAACCATTTTTGGCCTCCCAAAGCCCCACCCAGCGCATCCTGTTTTTGCGGAAAATTGGTCTATTTTTCGCAAAAACGGTATATAGAGGCTTTGGGAGGCCTGCAAAGTGCTCCTGTGAGCTGGGGAGGGGAAAAACCAGGGGTGAAATGCTCCCAGTTCGGATCGGATCGTTCGATCCGGTAGTGATAGCGGTGAGTGGTTCAGAGAACTGGTAGCAGAAATCCCTGCCCCCTCCCATGCCCAGCTGAGCTACGCGTTCATCAGAGGCTTTTTTTTTTACTTTTAAAAGCATTTTTTCTAAAAATGCTTTTAAAAGTTTTTTTAAAAAGCCTCTGATGATCGCATGGCTCAGCTGGGATCGTCAGAGCCTTTTAAAAGCATTTTTTAAACAACCTCTTCAGCCGTTAAAAGTTAAAAAAAAAAAAGGTTGACCACGCCCACCCACAGAACCGGTAGTAACAAATTTTACATTTCACCACTGGGAAAAATGGGCCTGTTTTTAACAAAAATGGGGTGCTCAGAGGCTTTGGGAGGCCTGCAGAGTGCTTCTGGGGGCTGGGGAGGGCAAAAAGTTATTTTTCCTTGCTTACCTCTTTGAAATCTTGGTGCATCTTATACACCGGTGCATCTTATAGTCCGAAAAATATGGTATCTGCTTTTTTATTTTTTTTATTCTGATTGAATACTACAACTTGCTATTCTAAAGAATATCCTGAAATCAAGGATATAGTGATAATTTATTTTTAGTTGGTCTCTCACTAAACTTCAGTATTTACATGAAGCATTAAATTAAATTCTAGTACTTGGAAAACAAGTTTAGAACTTGTATGCATTTTATTCCTTTAATATGCTAAGATGGAATTCTTAGTAAACAAAGAATAGTTGGGAATGCTTATGTAACAGTCAAATTTTACTTTAGCTGAAAAACAGTTCTAGTTCTTTGATGGATAAGATCTTAAAACTTTAAATTTTGTGGGGTAATTATGATATCACAACTCCTAATGTGATTTGTGAAGAATAAACATTACTGTGTTTATGCATATTTGCAGGACTCCATTTGGGCTTTCTGTCACTTACCAGTAAATCTGTAAAGTTTAACAAAGTTAAAAACAGATTGGAAAACTGGATTAAATGTGCTTTTCTTTGCCTTGTTACAGGAATGTTAACTATTACAGATTTCATTAATATACTGCATAGATACTACAAGTCTCCAATGGTAGGTGCCACCTCATAATTATAGTTTTTACAGATGAAGCAGGATGCCTGAAATAAAAGTATTATTACAATAATGGTTAAGGAAAAGAATGCCATTCTAGCTTGGTACATACATATGGAATTTTCCAGCTTTGCTGTAATCTGTAGGTGTAAAACTGAACAGGATTTGCCTGCCTTATTTTTTTCAATTTTATTATGGCTGATTTTTGCCAAATGAAAAGAAAAATGCCTGTTCCCTAGATGGTAGTAATGCTTAAAAATGATTGGCCCAGAAAAATGTAAAAAACCTTTGATGTGTTTTGGGAAGTATACAAACAATGGAATAGATCTGGTGTGATTGGTTAGTATTCTACTGCAGAAACTTAAATTAGATGTGTAGCTTAAATAGCTATGTAGATAATTAGTGGATTTTGAGTAAATCAGTAACTCTCAGCCTAGTGTACTCATAAGCCAACTTATAACAATTAGCTGTTTACAATGCATCTTAACAGTATAGCAACGTTATAACAAAATCTAATACTCTGAAGTCTCCATACAGAGGTAGAAAGGGCATGGCTAGTAAGTGAACAAGCATCACTATATAAACCCCACCTTTTATATATGGTACTTGCATGCCATGTTTCAACACAAATATAAAAGGACAGAGCTAATGTTGTGATGTGATGTACATTTCAATTTGAGACGATTGTTAGGAAGGCATCTATGTTTCTATTTTTGTATCCAGCCTGAAATTAGTTATTCCTGATATTTGAATATAGTAGCTATATTTGAACCTGCCAATAACTGAAAATGAAATATTTCTCCTTTACACATACCGTTCAAATGCACACATTTGATACTTGTTGATCTGTTTCTCTGTTCAGTCATGTATCTGGCATATTGTTAGAATCACATATATTTACATAAATTATTTTTGGACATGGCAGTTTCTGGAGACAATAGAAAAGAGAAAAAAGAGCTGGAATAGATAATAAAATACAAAGACCTGCAAATGGAAATAGAACAACTGTGGCAAAAGAAAGCAAAGGTAGTACCAATAACAATAGGCACCTTGGATGCAATCCCAAAATAACTGGAGCACCCCTTGAAGACCATCAGCATTGACAAATTCACCATCAGTTACCGTATTTTCTGGCATATAAGACTACTTTTTAACACAGGAAAATCCTCTCAAAAGTCGGGGGTCATCTTATACGCTGGGTATAAGCCTACTGACACTCCGACTTCCCCAGCTGACCCCCAGTGATGGCAAGCCCCAGCTGTCTGGGGAAGTCGGAGCATTGGTAATATCCACCTGGATGCCTGGGACAATGGGGAAGCTCCACGCAGCAACCAGCTGTGTCCAGCATTCAGTGGCATGCAGCCTTGACGAGATCGGCACAGCTTCCCGAATCTGAGTTGCCAGCGCTGACCGATGATGCTACGGGAGCGCCGACAACATTGAGGGGTAGTCTTGTATGGCGAGTATAACCCAAACCCTATATTTTAATAGGAAAAGTAGCGGGGCGTCTTATACGCTCAGTCATCTTATAGGCCGGAAAATACGGTAATTGTAAAAAGTGGCTTTACTCAGAACAGCTTACATCATACGATGATACCTCTAATACCATCAAACATCAACATCTGCGTACCCCAGGCCCTTGGAAGGGACTTGATTCTGAAATCTGTTCTGAATCTGGCTGACTGTGCAATAAACCATAATAATTTCCTGTGTTGACCTTTTAGTAAGTGTTGTGTTGAGGGAAAACCACTAAATTTTTTCCCCGTATCTTTCTTCCTGATATTTTTTTCCCTGTTTTACTGAATTTGAGACAATGAAAATAGTCAAAATACTTTTTTCACCTGGAAGTTTACACAACAGTTTAAAAGTGGACATAGCTAAAGTGGTACACAGAGCCAGCTGAAGCAAATGTGATATTTAATCTTTCTAACAGAAATAATCCTGTTTCTTATATGCAAATTAATTATGCCTGCCAATTTGTAACACAGATACCCCTTGCTATTGGCATTTATGATCTCAAAGATGTAGAGGAAAGGAAAACCAACTTAAAAAGTTGCTGGCATTTGGAAATCTAAATGTTACAGTCTGGTTAGTTAAGAAACAGATTGTCCTCCCACAGTAATTCTGTTCATCCTGTCTTCAAATCCCAAATGTACAATTACTGCATTTGCTTATCTTCTTTACTTCCTAGCAGTAGCATCTGCACTTATTTTGTGTCTCATACTCCACTACATTCAACTATAATTACTCACAGTCATAAGTAGGAAATAATGTAGACATCGTAAAGAAAAGTGAATCAAGCTGTAGACTACTGATCAACCAGGACTGCCAAACTACCAATGCATTAAATGGGATGAAGAATTTTCCTTCATGGTATTCCCCAAAGACTGACCCCAGTGTAGTTTCCTTTAAACACACATACGTGCCATGATCCTTAGTTGACTGCTTCTGTTATATTATGTTTGCAGCATTGAGCGGTATATTACTACACTGCTCATCTCACACTAGTTTTGGTGGTCTTGTCCTAGATCCATTGTGTAAATAATTATTACACTAATTTAACCTGTCAGTGCAGTGCACCATCTTATTATGGATTCCATGCATCATTCTTTTGCTATAGTATTGCTGTAGTTGTTTTCATTAATTTGGAATGAGGTGACTTTCTCATAACAGTGAACAAGGCAATTTTTTTTATTCAAATGCAGGCACATTCCTTTCACTGCTGAACATATTTGAGTGCAGAATACCCATAAATAGAATTTTAAATATGAATAGAACCCCAACCTCCCCGGGGTGTGTGTGTCAAAAAAACAGATCTCTTGCTTGTCTGCAGCTGCATGTGCAGATGCCCCAGAGGCTGGCCCCATTGAACAATATCAAGGTTGCCAACTTCCTTCCACCAAGGGGAAGATGGAATTGGTGGAAACTCAACAGGTATTATTGTTTCAAAAGTTGGAAAAATCTGCTTTAGGCTGCCACGCTTTGCCAAGTGTCAGGCAGTGGCAGTGGTAATTTTCTTTGAGGATTCATAGACCATAAAGATACAGTAAGTAAGGAGGTTTTAAGTTCTATTCTTAACTTTAGCAGAGAGATAACAGAAGCTTAAAAGCAAATCTACCAATCAAGATGATGAACAACATATCCTCCTTCAACTCTTAGGAGCCCTAGGGAAACAATAGCAGAAAGACCCCAAGATTTCTTAATTTGGCACCTGTTTCTCTGTACAATTACCAGACATCCCATGTGCTATACGTTTGCATGATGAAAAGTCAGATCATACCATCATGGGATCATATAGAAAAGGTCATGAGAATCTGCTACCAGGTGTAAACAATTAAGCTTCTGGCACATGATCTGGTGCAAGATAGTGACAAAAGATCCTGGTATTGCCTTTGGAATTGGGAACTTTAACACAGACATGAAGGTAGACGTTGCGTAACTGATATATCTTGAGGTTTCTCCATTATTGCATAGGGTATTTAAAGGGAGAGCTTTGACCTGGGCTGGGGGTTTGAGCATCTTGGGGTCTTTCCACTGTTATTCCACTGGGGCTCCTGACAGGTGATGAAGGGGTTTGTTGTGCTCTTATGTTTCTGTTTAAATTTGTCTTGGTTTAACTAAGAAACTGATAAAGTTAACTGCAGCAGTACAGTTTTTTTGGATGGGGGGGAACAGCCTTCTTCCTGAGATGCTTCAATCCAATTGGTCTTCTGAAAGCCTATATGTACCCAGCTTGTTGGCCAGGCCATTAGTGGGAGTTTAGTATGCCTGTGTTATATGAATTGTCTCGATTATAGTGTAATCATTATTTTTAATTGTATTGAGTTTTTATTAATATGTAGTTTGCCAACTTTATTAACTTGGTTAAAAAAAGATAACTATAACAGGAAAAAGAGGTTGGAAAAACAGGATCAAGGATAAAAAGGTAAAGGTTCCCCTCGCACATATGCGCTAGTCGTTCCCAACTCTAGGGGGTGCTGCTTATCTCCGTTTCTAAGCCGAAGAGCCAGCGCTCCGAAGATGTTTCCATGGTCATGTGGTCGGCATGATTAAATGCCAAAGGCACATGGAACGCTGTTCCCTTCCCACCAATGGTGGTCCCTATTTTTCTACTTGCATTTTTATGTGCTTTCGAACTACTAGGTTGGCAGAAGCTTAGACAAGTAACGGGAGCGCACCCCGTTACGTGGCACTAGGGATTCGAACCACTGAACTGCTGGCCTTTCGATCAACAAGCTCAGCGTCTTAGCCGCTGAGCCACTGCATCCCTTGATCAAGGGGCTAGAGAAGCTAAAAACTTAAAAGGTGACAAAAATAGGACAAAACAAAACAAAAACTGACTTGTGACTTCCTTCTGTATGGATGCAAATATATAGTAAGGTAATCTCTTCTAAAATAAAACAAAAACATAAAAAATCGATATAAAAGTATACATATTAAACAACCAAAATAACATTACACATATACAAAATAATCTCTTATTCTACTTGAAGACAAATTATATCAAATTTTAATTTCTCTAATTTATGAAAGACTTTTTTTCTTTTAACAGCTGAGTTATTTTTTTATTGTTTAAGATGAGTGCTGATATAACTTCTCCAAAATAAATGAATGAATAGTATGCAGCAACAGAATATATTTGCATCTAGTAAATACGAGGCCCTTGTGATTTTGTCTCCAGATATTTCTGAACTGTTGATAGCATTCCTGTGTTGGTGAGCTGCTGGGAATTGTTTAACAGCAACTAAAGACCATAGATTCCCTATTCCCGTGATGGCGAATCTATGGCATGCATGCCACAGGTGGCACGTGAAGCCATATTGGTGGGCACTCAAGCTGAGCTCTGGTGCACATAAGTGCTTCCCCCAGCTGATTTTCAGGCCTTCTGGGCCCACCAGAAGTCAGGAAACACGCTGTTTCTGGCCTCCAGGGGCGGGGGGGGGATGAGGAAGGCCCGTTTTCATTCTCCCCAGAGCTTTTCTAGGAGCCTGGGGAGGTCGAAAACAGCCTTCCCCACCCCCCTGGAGGCTGGAAACAGACTGTTTTCTGATTTCCGTTTTTACCGGAAGTCCAGTGGCCCACCCTGCCAAAAGCGGGAGGAGCGCAGGGGGGAGTCACGCGTGCATGCGTGGGATGGCAGCACACAGAATGATGGGTGTGGGCACGGGTGCGCGCCACACATCCCCCCTCGCTCCCCCCGCTTTTGCCACTCGATGGCAAAAAGGTTAGTGATCATTGCCCTATTCCATTATAAAGAATGCATGCCAGTAGTTGTCTTTCACTTCATTAGCAAGATCCAGCAGTTTAATCATTCAATTTTATCACTATTTTAAAAGGAGGAATTCAACTGAGAGCAATTTTAACTTGAATAGTGTTCTTCACTAAGATGTTATTTTGAAAGTACTGTTAACACTGTTTGATTTTAAATGAATAGCAGCAGGAGAAGCATACTTTTTTATTTGTGCACAAATTAATATCAAGAATTTAATGCAGTAAAGGAAGAATAGCTTTGTTTTCAGAATCTAGCTCTCCCTGTATACTATTTACTATACATATACTTTCTGCTTTTTTAAAAAAAAATCTGTTTTCCTTCCATTTGAGTTGGGTAAATTGTGATGAATTAATCAGTGTAAGCTTCTGTTCAGTGTAACAGTGATGTGTTTCACAGTGGTTTGTACAATGTGGTAAAATATGTACCATTCAACATATATATATTAAAATGCAAGCTGGTTCTGTAGTCTTCATTTTTGAAAGAAAAATAATAGCTTTCAATGCCTTAGATTGGCAGTTTTGTAATTCTGTCTCCCAGGAAACTCTGAACTCCCACTTAGCATTCACTTGTTAGAACCAACAGGGGAAAGGATTAAAAACTGAAAAAGGAAACAAAGTAGAAGGAAATGTTATTTAGTAATTATCATTGTTCAGATTAGTATTCTGTTGGGGGCCATTGATATTAGAAAATAAAATGTATTTTTCAAAGCACTGTAGGATGAAACATTTGAGACAAATTCCTATTCTAACCAAATTGTTTCTTTTTAATGCAACATACTTGCAACATTGACAGAAATAATAGTGAACTAATATAGTTCTTAATTCTAATAAGAATCACATCAAGAAAAATGGCAGGGACTTGTCCAGGCAGTTGCCAGAATAAGGAATTATTTGAGAGTGAATACTTATATACAAACCACCAAAAGCTCATCAATTAGAAAAGAACCCCCTTAAAGCCCCCCCTTTTACTGTCCTCAATATTTTTATTCAAAGGAAGATGTCCTTTATTTTAATGACTTTCAAAAATATAAATATATGGCTTTTTTGTCTTTCTTTTTTATAGGTACAAATCTATGAACTGGAGGAGCACAAAATTGAAACATGGAGAGGTAAGTATATGTTGTGAACCATTCAAAATTAATGTGATCCTCCAAATTAGCTGTGCAGCTCTCTTGTTTACTAGATCTTTTATCATCCCCAAATCAAAGAATGGTAATATACCTATAAACAGATATCCTAACATGCAGAACTAACTTAATTTGTCTTGATGTTTGTCCCAGTAAGTGAGAGTATTACTTTTCCCTGTACTTCTACAGGTAGTCCTCGAGTTACAACCACAATTGAGCCCAATATGTTGCTAAGTGAAATATTTGTTAAGTGAGTTTTGCTTCATTTTGCAACCTCCTTGCAACAGTTGTTAAGGGAATCATTGCAGTTATTAAGGCAGTAACATGGTTGTTAAGCGAATGTAGCTTTCCAATTGACTTTGCTTGTCAGAAGGTTGCAAAGGGAATCACATGACCCTAGGACATTTCAATTGTCATAAATATGAACCAGTTGCCAACCATCTGAATTTTTTTTTATTGAAAAAGTTTTAACAATACAAATTTTTCCCCCTTTTCCCCCCCCTCCCTAGCCACACCTTGTAAAATACATATAAAAACAATATATAAATCCTTCCCGTCCCCACCCTAACCCTCCCCCTCCTCCCTCTTCCCTCCCCCCCCCTTGACTTCCATTATATGCAGTATTAATATTCCCAAACAATATATATGTTATTCAAACTTCCATATCTTTTTTCTATATTTACTAACATACTAACATAATCATCTCAGCTAAAAGCGATATAATATTTTCTAGTCTGATACTTATTCTGTACATACTCAATCCATAATTTCCATTCCTGTATATACTTCTCATGCGTCTGGTCTTTTAAAAAAGCTGAAACCTTTGCCATTTCTGCAAATCCAGCCATCTTCTGGGTCCATTGGTCAACAGTCGGTAAAACATCACTCTTCCAATGTTGGGCAATCAACAACCTAGCTGCTGTCACCATATACAAAATCAATTTAGTTTCACCCAGTGTAAAGTCTTTAATTATACCCAGTAGAAAAAATTGCGGAGAAAATTGTATTTTTTTCTTTAAAACATTTTGCATAACCCACCAAATTTTTATCCAAAAAGCCCTCACTTTCCTGTAAGTCCACCAGATGTGATAATATGTAGCATCTAAACAATCACATCTCCAACATTTTAGCTGCACATTAGGGTACATACAAGACAATTTCTTGGGGTCTAAATGCCATCTATAAAACATTTTATAAAAATTTTCTCGTAAATTTTGTGACTGTAAATTTAACGTTCTGAACCCATATTTTTTCCCATGTTTCCATCATAACTGGTTGAGAGAAAGTTTGTGCCCATTTAATCATACAATCTTTAACTAGCTCATTTTCTGAGTCTCTTTCTAACAGAACATTATAAACTCTCTTAATATGCATTGGACCTGTCCGCTTTATCTGTTCAACCAATTCTGCTTCATGTTCCAACCATCTGAATTTTGATTATGTGACCATGAGGATGCTGCAATGGTTGCAAGTCATTTTTTCCAGTGCTGTTGAAACTTTGAATGGTCACTAAATGAACTGTTTTAAGTCGAGGACTACCTGTATATTATTTCATTCACATTATCTTTCTCGTAGAAAGATAATGCTGAGTGAAAGATAAAGTTGCAGTGATTTCCCCCAGTGGAAAAATACAGTTCCATTGTAGACAGTGACTATGAGTCTTGTCTTAGTTTTATTTTATTTTATTGAGGATGGGTCCTTTAGACCTTCCATGTGTTGTAAATAGCCTATTTGGTCTACTGAGTTTTTAAAAAATAACTTGCCCTCCTGAAATGTAAATACTTGGATAATCCCAAACTTTCTCTAAAATACTTTCCATAATTTTTGTTATAATTGTGATATTCATCCTCAGACTGTAGTGACCTCTAGTGGTTAATTGGTTCTGAAAACTATTTTTTTCCAATTTTCTCTGTTTGTTATGATTGTTTAATTATTTTTGAATTAAGAAGTCAATAGGTGCTAATTTCTTTACAACAAAGATGTTTATTGTTATGAAATATTTATTGAATATTATAGATTTATGAAAATATTCTTTTTAATTATACAGAGCTTTATTTGCAAGAAACCTTTAAACCCTTAGTGAATATTTCACCTGATGCAAGGTATATAATTCTTTCCCTTACCTTTTTTATTTGTAAATTCTGTTAATGTTTATTATAAATATTATCTGTTATTTTTATCACAGTATTTCAAAGAAGAACTTAAAACTAATTCAATATCTGTCAGAAATTAGGGTTTTGATGGCACTATCTGATACTCACTTTAATGCTGTTTGTGTTGATGACTTTATTGATGACTTGTATAGATGAGTTTGAGGCAGCGATTGCTCCACAGTTAAAGATGCTGAGCTTGTCAGCTGAAAAGCTGACAACCCAGGTTGGAGACCTGTGTGCTTTGCAACAGAGTGAGCTCCTGTTCCTTGTCCCAGCTCCTGCCCATCTAACAGTTCGAAAGCTGCAAATGCAAGTAGATAAATAGCTACCACTTTGGTGGGAAGGAAACAGCATTCTATGCACCCCGTATAGTCATGTTGACTAAGAAAATGTTTTTGGATAACACTGGCTTGCTCAGCTAAGAAACCGAGATGAGCATGCCCCCTAGAGTTGGACACAAAAAGATAGGGGAAACCTTTACCTTGATAAATCAGTTATCAACTTTGAATTATCAGCTTATTGGTCACTATCAATAACTTTGAGCCTTGATAACTTTCTTCTTTCTCTACTGTATAGCTTCCCATAACTCTCCTTATAATGATTTTTCTCCTAGAATGTTCTTAATAGTTTTTTGATATAATATTGGTATTAAAATATACGTAACATGTCTAGTTGAAAATTAAAATTGTATATTCTTCAGTTTTCTCAATTTCCTTGAATGTTGTTTATTAAGAATAATTTATACTTTGGGTTTTTAGTAATTCTTTTCTAGTGGAGAAATGTCTTTTTAATAAGTCAATAGAATCGTACTAATAACTGCAATTATTTTCTCTTTAGCCTTTTTGATGCTGTATATTCACTGATCAAAAACAAAATCCACAGATTACCAGTTATTGATCCTGTGAGTGGAAATGCACTTTATATACTTACCCATAAAAGAATACTCAAGTTTCTCCAGCTTTTTGTAAGTAGAACTATAATTTTATCCTGTTCTAATTATCTAGTAAATCAATTGTATAAATATTAAAAAATATCCTGGGTCTACGTCAGTACCTTCCAGTTTGCAAAATGCAAACACCAGTATATTGACTAGCCAGATTGTCTCTACATCATAAATTCTACCTGAATAGAAAATCACAATTTAGTAAAGTCTACTTTGGTTGCATTAGCATTGATAGCTGCATGTGGCATAGGTATGTGTAAGGCAGATAATTCGGTTTGCACCTTATCTATTAAATTAAAAATGGTATATGAAAGTGTCCAGTGTCCCTAAGTGATAATGGGCTATGGAGATCAGTATCGATGCCTTCTTTTGAACACCATGGCATATGGAAGGTTGGGACATGGAATGTAAGAGAAATAAATGGTAAAAACATGAACTGTCAGGTGAAATGAAATAAAGAAAAATAAAATTCAAATCTATTGGCCCTGCTGAAGTAGATTCCTGCCCTTCCTGATTCATTAAGGTTTCCTGGGAGGGAGCAGGTGGTGGGGGTTCATTCAGTGAGGAATACATATTGGAAAGAGATGTACAGTTTCCATCATACATACAGGAAAAATTAACACAATGTTTCAAATCTGAAAGTTTTATCTAAGATGATTTCTGATGTTCGAAATAAGGACAGTGGTAAAAGTAGAGCATTCCATTGATAGAAGCATTGTGAGGATGAAACATAAAAAAACTAAAAGCTGAATATTCATTTTAAACAAATGTGACATTTAGATTTCAGTTTGCACACTAATTTTAGGCTTGCTAAATTTCAGAATTGGTTTAAATGTTTAAGTATTTATTTAAAGATTTGTTGAATTGGAAGAATTGAAGAAATACATTCCTTGTGCAGTTTTTTAAAAAAAGAATATTGGCTTACGTGCCTGGAAAACACTTTTCAAATGATTATTTTTTAAAATTTGTCTTTTATGCTTTTTTCAAGGTGTCAGAAATGCCAAAGCCTGCCTTCATGAAGAAAAATCTGGATGAACTTGGAATAGGAACTTACCATAATATTGCCTTTATACATCCAGACACTCCTATCATTAAAGCCTTGAATATATTTGTAGATAGAAGGATATCAGCACTACCTGTTGTGGATGAGTCAGGTGAGTAATAAGGATTATCAAGTTTTTTACTGTTTATTGTGAGTTCTAAAGACTGGAAATGTTTTTAAATTTTAAGAAGACAACCACAAAATGCAGATGTGCAGGATTGAGATTTGAAGCACTTTTATTCCCACGTCACATCAAAATATTGTGCATACCTAATTAGAAAAATCTTTGAAGATTTCATTATTTATTTAGATCAATGTTTCTCAATGCTGACAAATTTAAGATGCATGGTTTTCAGCTCCCAGAATTCCCCAGCCAACATTCTGGATAACTTTTCCTATAGCTTCATGTGGATGGTTTAAAAAAAAGAAATAAATATTATTCCTAAATAAGCCCTAAAAACCATATTACTGGGAACTAACATAGTTCTGCAACATCATCTGGGAGTTGGTCAGCCGAAAAATATGGCTAACCACTGTGTGTCATCGTCAACGTGGTGTCATGCTGCGTCAAAGTCCAGCAAAACAACTGAGATTTGTTCCAAAGATAGATCATTCACCAAAATAGTTAATATTCCAAAACAGCATCTAAATCTATAAACAAGGATATGTGCTTTAATGTTCAGGAAAACATTATATTTCTTCTCATATGGAATTCACAATTCAACTGTGTGATAGAGTTCATGGTTTTTTCTTAGTTGTTTTCCTTAGCCCATAAAGCTAGAGAAGCAAATGTTATCTTTCCAAAATCTGGAATTAATATTACTTAATTTGGTTTGTCAGTTATTTGTGATCACATTATAAGGCTTATCTTCTTCCCTTTTTAGGAAAAGTTGTAGATATTTATTCCAAATTTGATGTTATAGTAAGTATTATTGGTTTTTTTATAATATTCCTCACTGTGACCACTCTGTAATATGCCCTGGTTCATAGGATTAGGGTTACTCTGTGTGAAGTTACTTTGTTAATATGTTAAATAATATTTTGAAAGCTTCTTTATAACTACTGAACTAGTTCTCCCCTTCCCCCACATACTACTAGAACAGTAGTCATATTCGGAGTTCATGTAACATGGTATTTCCAAAAGCAAAGTACTGAATTTTGCATAAATATTATAAAGTGACAGCACCAAAACTGTTAAGTAAAAATGAAAAGAAAAAAATAAATTTGAGGTTTTATTTTATGAATACTTTTTATTTAATTTAATCTAAAGCAATCTAAAATAACTAAAGTATTCCATGGATACTTTATAAAAAGTGGGAATAAAATTCTTGGTTGAGGAAAGAACTACTGAACAATAGTTTGCAGTATCCCATGCTTCAGATGAAACAGTACTATCCTGTCTTAAAATCAAAGATAGGAAATTAGAAGTATTCTGTTGCTTTTTCTGCTTTTTTCTATTTTTGTGATCATTGCCCCTTTTGAATTCAAAATTATGGGGAGCTCATATCCATAATTTCCTACCATGGTTAGATAGGATTAGATTAATTGTCATTAATGAGAATGCTGGGAGAAAGTGAAAGGAAAGGGAAATAGTTGAGAGGAAATGGGCAAGCAACCATACTGTTCTCCATATACCCACCCCCAGCCCAATTTTTAACTTTAGAAAGTTAAAAATTAAGTACCACTAATGTGTAGTATGCATTGTTTTTAATCAAAACACTCTTTTCTTGCACCCAATTAATCCAAAATATGTATGATGGTATCACGGGGGCACATACAGGTTTATCTACTTGGCTTTTTCCAATTAGTTAAATCACAACATGTGGATCACTCTTCTGGAGTAAAATTATGAAATTTGTTGGCTGTACATAAAAAGTGGAATTGACTCATCTGTAACTGCCTTTTTTTTCTAGAATCTTGCTGCTGAAAAAACTTATAATAACTTAGATATCACAGTGACACAAGCTCTCCAACATCGCTCTCAGTATTTTGAAGGTGTTGTGAAATGTAATAAGCTGGAAACGCTGGAGACAATTGTGGATCGGATAGTTAAAGCTGAGGTGAGAATTTGGGAGGGAGCACAGTAGTTTTCTGAACAGCACTGCTTATGAGATTTTTCCAAAGAGTACACAGATGGTAACAGTATAAGAATATCATGATATAATACAAAATTCATTAAAAACTTATTCCAGCCACTTTTTTAAAAAGTGCAATAAATTTATTATAATTTTGCTTTTTACACTGATTTATAAGGATTGTTGAATTTCCTAATTAAGCATGCCACTTTCATTGAGATTTCAAAGTGGTATTGATATGTAAATATAGATAGTTTGGAAAAAGTTTGTTGATGTGAATGGATTAAACCATCAAAACATTTAAGAACTGCTAGGAACAAATGTGTTGAAGATGTGTGAAAACAGCATGATAGAAACATTCTGTTAACACACCTTTATGTGATAATTAAAATAGCTTAAAAAGTGAATAAGAAGAAACTGTTCAACCTCTCACTTTTTTAGCAATCAGCAATCTATTCTAAATAAGGGATAATTGAGATGTACTCCCAAAACACTGCATATCTTCTGCAGGGTAAAGCTGTTCTTTGCTTTGATTGCAAGTTTGATTCACTTGCAGACAACAGGGCCAGGCTAGAAAAGTATGCTCATTTCATTCTAGCATACACATTCATGTATCCTAAAATTTTACTGCTTTCTGCTTTTTCCAAGTAGTATTTGGCTGGATTTTGAGAATGCATGGGTAATCTTCCCATATAGCTAGTCATCACTTATCTAAGCTCACGGTTTCTTTTTCCAATTCTCTTCCTCCAACCACCATCTTTTCAAATATAATTTTAAAAAAGCCCCAAAATGTTCTGAATTGAATACAACTAAAATCAGCAATGGCCTTGAAATATTTTGCTCTGTGGCCAAATGAAGACAGGAACAAATTACAAAGAAGTCAAGAATCAAGTAAAAAAAGTAGGGAGTACTATGTAAGAAAGATAAATTTAACAAACAAATTAATTATAGTTATATATTATTCAGGAGCCCATTTGTGTAAGAAAGTTACCAAACTTGAAAAGTTTGCAATAGTCATAGACATATTGAACCCATTCATCATAATATTCCTACATAAAATATCACCAATATAAGATAAACACTATAAAAATAGAATTTCCCCCCCTTTTCTGTTTCTTTCCTGTGTTCCCCATTTGTATCAGGTGGGTATGACTGTTCAAATACAAGAGAAGAGGAGCTCTAAATTGCCTGGCCGGTAGGTGGTTCACCTCTGTCCTCCATTGTTGAAAAACCTTGACTTGATTCTGTGTGCTTACTTTTTGACAGAGTGCCCACCCTTTCTTTTATCAGTTCTTTTCAATTCACAATATTTCCTAAAATGAACACAAAATGAGAAAATGGTAGCAAGAACAGTAGTTTACAGGGGTGGGAAATCTGGGACCTTCAAGTTGTTGTTGAAATTTAACAGCATGGCCTGGCTAGCAAGGCAATGCTAGGAGTTGAAGTTCAGCACATCTAGAAGACCATAGATTTCCCATTCCTGCCATAAAATATCACCTTTGTTGTAGGAATGGGGAATTAATGGCCCTTAAGATTCCATTTAAGGTAGGAATGCTAGGTAGGATCATTTATCACTGTCATAGCATTTTATTTTTCCAAAGGATAATATTTCTTGAAATGCCCTGCAGAAATGATAATCTGTTTGCCTTTTTAATCAAATGAACGTCTTTCCCTTGATCCTCTGATCAGTTTTAGTTAATGCCATTGTTATCAAATATTGAGAAACAGAAATTTTGAGACCATTTTTAAATCTCATATACAATTCATTTACAGTAACCTGAACTGTAAGTTACTGGAGCATTAGAAATGGTATAACATGTTGATCTAGATAAGTTCTATAAGACCCTCACTTTGATTAAATGATGTGAAGAGAGGTGAAAAAGATCTGGTACCTATTGGTTTCATATAGCTGTTAAATACAGGGAGTCCTTGTTGTGGGAGTTACAAAGTGGGACTGGCAACTTGGTCATTAAATGAAGCAGTTGCAACTCTGCTTAGGATCTTCCTTTAACTTTCCTTTGCTTTACAAATCTATAGAGTTTATAAATGCAAGGATTGAATATACAGCTTTTCATTGCCCTTTTAACTGCAAACAATTGTTTAGAGACTCAGTAAGGACTACCTGTAATACAAACAATATAATAGAACCTTTTGAACGTCCATATTGTAATTGCCAATACAGTTCTTTTACTCCAATTTCTGAAGCTACAAAACAACCCAGAAGATTCAGTAGAATCACAAATTGCAGTTTGTTTTATGTGAAATCAATGTTTGATCCAGAAAAACAAGGAATGGTTTACAAAGATCCAATTTACATTATTTGAGTTTAAAGTGATTTTCATATCTTGATAAATAGAAGAGAATATTGGTAGTTAAAGATTAAACTGTAAAGTTCTTGGAACCAGGATCTGAGAGTACCAAAAACTCCATGTATTTTTGCTAATTGGAGTTCCGATATTCAGACATAATGCTTGTATTCAAAGATACCATTAACTAATTCTACATGACTAGGATTTCTGGTTATGATTTGTTGGAAATGCCAGAAATGGCTGTTTTGCTCATAGTTGCTCAAACTATTACGTCTATGTACACAATTTAAGCTAAGCCAAAAGCAAATAAGCATAATAATGGCTTAGCACAAAATGTGAGCTTGGCCAGTGGCAAGCTATGATTAATATGGCCTTCTGAATAATTTCCCATCTCACATAAAGGGAAGAAAAACCAGCATATAGATACAGAAGGCTTATTCATCTCTTGACTTCTGTAATATCCAAATCTTAACCTAATATTACAGATTGGATTGAAGCCTTTTAAGTAAGACTAGATATTTGATTCCCCCCAAGCAGTTAACTCCTTACCCCAGTGCACAGGGTGAATGGTTGCTTTCCTCAACCTTCAGACACTACATATAAGATGGAGACTTGTTGGTCTGCTTGAGTTTACTCACATTGCCTTCCTTTGTCTCTCCTGTCCTCCTATTGGCTATACCTGTATTCTGTTAGCTCTGTTAGAGCTAAAAGTAAAACATGGGAATTTACACACACACACGCGCGCGCACGTGCGCGCTCTTGGTAAGGTTACACATAAATTAGTTTTTGCTATCATATAATATACTTCTTTCAAATCTTATGATCTTCAAAAATAATACATGACATATAGGTTAGCTACTCAAAATGTTTGTTGGGAAATCGCTGTCATACTATACTGTTTGGAGCATAAACACGCAATTAGGATGAAGCTTTTATTAGGTTGTTCTAATTTTAAATATAGTTTGTTTGAAAACGGTAACATTACACTTCACTTTTATCATAAAAATAGACTTGTTGGCTTTAGCCTATTCCTTGTTAGATTACGTTTCAATATTTAGTTATAATTTCTTTTATCAAGAATCTTCTAGTTAAATGTATTTAACCAGTACCAATTCTGTTAGAACCAATGAATACCTACATACAAAGGGATCATTGCTGTTAAACTAATACTTTGTTAGTTTTTCAACAATTACTCTTGATTAGCTGTGTGAAATTCACCTGTTCTAGCGTAGAATAGGTAAGCCTTTAGTTTTACCTAAGTCCACAGAAAGGACCTATGAGCCAGTGCACAGCACCGATAGTTAAGAACAGGACTTGGAATGTGTTCCAATGGCATATTGTTAATAAAGCTAAGTGTAACTTGATCCAGATGTCAGATGGGAGTTTGGGGAAACAGATCTCATTGCTAATATTTGCTCTTTGTAGACTACATAAATCACTTAAGTTAGAATGGCTCTCTAAAGGAAAACAAAGCCACTTTTTAGAAAATGCTTAAAATGTTCATGTTAATTTGATTTGGGAACTAAGCATTCCTCTATATAAAATAATCCAATTGTCTCTTAACCTGAATATTCTTATTTTTATTGTGCTTATGAGGGCAATTGGATAGCCATTACTGTTATGTGCATTATGTTTGCAGGTTCATCGGTTGGTGGTTGTGAATGAAACTGATACTATTGTTGGTATCATCTCTCTCTCTGACATCCTCCAAGCATTAGTGCTGTCGCCAACAGGTATGAGTTCCCCATTTTCTCTAGCAACACGACAAGTATTTTACATTGCTTTTATCTTTATAAGAACTCCTAAACCATAGGCAGACTATGAAAGGATTCCCCATTGAAATTGAAGACAATGAAAAGGATATTTTTATGCATGTACCTCTCAAATGTAGTAATAATTTATTTTAAACCAGCATATGCTTTAGATATAATCCTCCAATTAAAAAAAAATCCTTAAAACTTGGTCCAGATGCGGTTATAAAAAGTAGGAATCTCATTTCCATCTTCTAATTGGCTAAATTCTAGGTTTAGAATCCAGTGATCCTCCAATGGTTAAGATACCAGGTGAGTTCTAATCCTGCTTTAGGTGTTAAAACCAACTAGGTGACTTTGGATCCATCACTCTCTCAGCCCAGCCCAGGGCTACTGTGGGGAAAAATAGGAGGAGGAATAAGTATTAGGTAGGTTTAGATTTATTTATTTATTAAGTTTACCCACTTCACAAGTTGAGTAATCATGATGTTTGCTACCTTGACTTATTTATAAACATAAAAAAGGTAGGATTTAAAAAACCTTTAAAAATAATAATATGGGTGAGTATGCTTACATGCAGTTTGTACACTGAGATTTCTTAAACATTACAAGTGAACAAGAAAATTATTATTGTTAAGTGTACCTTTGACATTTAGAGTCCTGATTCAGTCTCAACAGAAAAGTTTAAAATAAATAAAAGACATTAATATATTTGCATATAATGCATTCAGATAGTGTTCAGACCTCCTTCACTTTTATCAATTTTGTTATGCTGAAGCCTGACTCTACTGTTGTTGAAATTTATTTTTTTCCCTCATTAATCTACACTGAATACCCCATAATGCCAAAGTGAAAATAGAATTTTAAAAATGTCTGTAAATTTATTAAAAAGAAAAAACTGAATTATCACTTTGACATAAGTATTCAGATCTTTCACTCAGTACTTGTTGAAGCACCTTTGGACATGATGCAACAAGTTTTGCACACCTGGATTGGGGGGTTTTCTGCCTTTTTTTTTTTTTTTTTTGCAAATCCTCTCAAGCTCAGACAGGTTGGTCATCATTGGTGGACAGCCATTTTCAGATCCCTCCAGAGATGTTCAATACAGTTCAACTCAAGTCTTTGACTGGGCCACTCTAGGATATTCACAGAGTTGTCCCTAAGCCACTCCTATGTTGTCTTGGCTGTGTGCTTAGGATTGTTGTCATGTTGGAAAGTGAACCTTCGGCCCAATCTGAGATCTTGAGCGCTGTGGAACAGGTTTTCATTGAGGATATCCCTGTATTATACTCCATTCAGCTTTCCCTTAATCCTGACCACCAGTCTCTGCCCTGAAAAATACCCCCACAGCATGATATTGCCGCCATGCATCCCTGTTGGGATGGTATTGGGCAGGTGATGGTACCTGATTTCCTTGAGATATAATATTTAGAATTGAGGCCAAACAGTTCAATCTTGGTTTCATTAGACCAGAGAATCTTGTTCTTCACAGTCTGAGAGCCCTTCAGGTGTTTTTTTACAAACTCCAAGCGGGCTTTCATGTGTTTTACACAGAGGAGAGACTTCCGTCTAGCTACTCTGTCATAAAGCCCCAATCAGTGGAGGGCTGCAGTGGTGGTTGTCCTTCTGGAACTCTGTCCCATCTCCACACAGGATCTCTGGAGCTGAGTCGGAGTGACCATTAGTTCTTGGTCATCTTTCTAAGGCCCTTCTCCGGCAATTGCTTTGATTGGGTGATCAGCTTTTGGAAGAGACCTGATTGTATCAAACTTCTTTCATTTGAGAATTATGGAAGCTATTGTGCTGTTGGGGACCTTCAGTGCAGCAGAAATTTTATTGTAGCCTTCCCCAGATCTGTGCCTTGCCTCTGTAGGCAGTTCCTTTAACCTCATGGCTTTTGCTCTGCTACATATGCATTCTCAACTGTGAAGCCTTCTGTAGAGATGTGTGCCTTTCCAAATCATGCCCAATCAATTTAACATATGTTGACTCCAAATCAAGGTGTAGAAACACGTCAGCAACAGTTGAGAGAAATAAGAGGCACCTGAACTAAATGTCAAGTGTTATTGCAAAGGGTTTGAATACTTATGCCAATATGCTATTTCAGTTTTTTCTTTTTAATAAATTTACAGACATTTCTAAAGTTCTTTTTTCACTTTGTCCTTATTGGGTACTGAGTAGATTAATGAGAAAAAATGAATTTCAACAACTGTAGAATCAGGCTGCAAAAGTGAAGGGCACCTGAATACTTTCTGAATGTATATAAGCCTTTATATAGGAAGAGCAAAAGTGTGAGTAGTGCTGAGGTGAACTAGACAGTGCTGGGTCTAATCCATCTGTGCAGAAATCCTTAGCCCTATGATGCAAGCATGGTATTATCTTGAAATGGGCTCAGATTTGGATAGATGCAGTCTGTATTTCTTACAGGGAATAGCACGAAACACTAAAGTAACTAATTTTGTGAAGTACAATAGGAATAAAAAAGAGGGGAAATAATCCTACAGGTAATACACCACAAGAGAAGCATATTTTAAGGGAAACCATGAGAAAGCAAGCTGTAAATGGGAAAATACACACTTGCTACACAGAGATGCCAGAGATTTATCTATTTGCTGTTTATTAACAGGCGCCCGGCAAAAGGAGAGTGGAACTGAATGACTGCTTTGAACAGAACCACCTTGGAAAGAAGAATTTGAATAAAGTGGCTGGGTCATCTTTGCCTCAAGAACATTGATGGCAGTAGAGAAGAGTCAAGTGATGATGAGAATGTGTGTGTATTAGGCTAAGTGATGGATAGTCTATTATTTCCCAGTGACTGTCGCAAAACAAGCAGCATGACAAAAAGCTTCTGTATTCAATGCAGGCTTGCATTTCAACATGTTTGCCAAAAGATTTCATCTGATGTCCATCTCAAATGCACTGGAAAAGAATAGCATTTAATGTTATGTTTTAATCTGATGCAAGTCACTGGTCAGCAACAGATCTCCGACATAAGGCAAGTGTATGGCATATTCATATCAGAGTGCCTTATGTCAAAAAGCCAACAATATGTCATCACTGTTGCCCATCATAGTAAAAGAACTTGCTCTGCGAAACAAGACACTGTATTTGAAAATTCAAGTCGCTAAGCCTAAAACCAAATCAATTTCAGTTATCATTAGATTTGTTCTAAAAGCTGTAATTTAAATATCAGTAGATTATTTTAAACTTTAATTACAACTGTGTGTTTCTAAATGTTACATTCTGAAGAGAGATGGTAAAACAAAACTGATTAAAAGCAGCTTTATTTATTTTTATTTCTGCAATTTTTACACATCTTTGGTGGATAGTTAAACTTCACCATATTCATTAATAAAGCATTGATTCATATATAAGAAGCAAATCTCTCATTACTGAAACAGGTGATAGAAGCCATCTTTACAGATGCATTACACAAAAGGTTGAGAAATTGTTTATTAAATATATTGCTACCCAACATGTTTTGTTTGTCCACAAAAGAGAAATCATATAGTGGTATTCTAAATGAATAAAATATATTGAATTTAAGTTGCGAAAAGGTAAGAATATAGTGCTAGAAATCTATCTACTACTAAAACTCTCTTTCCTATAAGCTTTAACTGGGCAAAATGATGCATCATAGGACAATTTTTGAACTAAGCTCAAGTGGTCCAAATGGTTTGGACAGAAAGTGCCCAAAATTCATGATTCATGATTCCCGAGGGAATGAGATTAGGGAAATTCGTGGCTTCTTCAGCTCTGGTCATATGATGCTCATTTTGAACAGTTTTGTGAAATCTACGATAGTTTCCCAGCTACTTTTAATATTCCTGGTGTTTTTTTAAAAAAATAGAAAATTTGAAGTCCAAAACATAATGGAAACACAAATTTACCTGCAGGGTTAGTTCATAAATTTTTTTAAAAAATTATCAGTACTACTGGATTTTTCTAAAAACTAACCTGCAGGGTTAATTCATATTCAATATTCTAAAATATTGAATGAGGGAAATTTTACATTACTTAACTGCATATTGGTAAACAATCTCTTGAAAGCCATGCAGATTTCAGACAGAGTTAAAGCTTGCTTAATTTTGTTGAACAGATGCTCAGCTTTTAGATTAATTTTTAAAATTATACAGAATAAATATGTACACTGATGGAAGAAAACAATCTGGAAAAAGGACCCATCTGCCCTGTTTGACCATGCTCTCTTTAAATAAAGGCAGAATTCAAATTGAGGTGTGCAGATGTACACAATTTGCTGGTGAGAACATTTTATTCCACAATGTAATGTTTTTCATAGGAGAATTCTTCAAACTAATTTGCACTTGTTCAACTCCAACATTCCTTTCTCAGGGTATGATGACCTGAAGCAAGCACAGCCTTCAAATTGTGAACTAATCTGTTTCTGCTCCTTTCCTAATGACACCAATCATTTGCCATTGGTTTTTTCTCTAGCAGACATCACTTTCTTGGTCATTCACCAGTAATTCAGCAAATATGTATGTAACTTTTTTTCCTGTTAACTACTTTTGCCATTTTCATGCCCATTCTAGGCAGATCCTTCAATGCAGATCTCTTCAATGTCTCCTTTAAAAAACGCTATCTTGCTATCAGTACAATGCCTGAAATTTTTAGGCTGATGTCTTTCAAATTTATCCCCTATTATATGGCTGGATTCTTTCAAGCATTACATAAACAAGCTGGCAAGTGCTGAAATTTAATATTCTATAGTATGCTCAATTTTCATATGTGTGGACTTCAGTTCCCAGAATTCTTCAAGAGGCTGGCAAGGGAATTCTGGTAGTTGAAGTCCACTTATCTTAAAAGTTGCCAAGAATGAGAAATTTGAATTTACAATTAAACAGAAACTAATCCCAGCAACATATTCAAACATGATTGTATTTTCAGCACATGAATTGTTCATTCGTTGAATCAAGACTGAAAATATGTTTTTTATCAACAGAGCCTATATTTTACTCCCTCTGGCGTGTACACTCAAGATACAATATACACCCACATGCAGTAAAAAGTTGTAAAACTGCCATTATTAAAAGAAACGTAAGGAGAAGCAGGGTCGGTTTATGAAGGGGTCGCAACCGGATTAAACTTCCCGGTTTGCTGAGTCTATGCCTGCCAGCTGCGTTCTGCCTACTCTGCGTCGCACCTTGTTCCGGCTTCATCTAACTGCGCATGCGCCTTTTTTTTTTTAACCATGTATGTTAAGTATATATATTTTAAATGTTGGAACTACTGAGCTGAGTATGCAACTCCCCGAGCAGAAAAACCCGATGTGATGGACCCCGAGGGAAGAAAAGCAGCTCCGTCTTTCTGCATGCAGATCCCCTGCAAGCCGGATCAAGGGGAGTCCCCTCTCCGTTCTCAACATCTTGAAACGCTGGGCGGTATGTGGAACCACCAGTAGATGGCGATAGAGCAGTTTGGAAAGCAACCTCGGGCTATGGACGAGAAAAAAGTATGCGCATATATGTGGAGGAAGAAAATAGAGAAAAGTGGGTGTAAAGGAAGAGACATAAATTCTCACTTCTGTTTATTACCCTTTGTCCAATGTTTCTCAACCTTGATGGCTTGAATATATGTGGACAAAAGCCCAGCAGCAGACTGGCTGGTGGTTTCTGAGAACTGAAGTCCACATACCTTATTAACATCGTTGAGAAACACTGGTCTAAAGGTAGACAAGTATGTTACCCAGCAGAGAACATTGCAAATCACATTGCTTCAACTGTATCTACAGGAAAGAGATCAAAATCTGCAAGTTGGTGCTGTGTTGAGATCCAGGACCTGGCCCTTTTGTACCTTGCAAATTTTGACCTTGCTTTTCAGAGCTGATTTGATCTGTCCCTGGAGCGTTGATCTGATCAGTTGGAATTTCTACAGATCTACGGATCTTGTGAGCATTCTGATTTTGCAGGGGCATGAACCCCCAATTCCATTCCAGGGTCTTTTATAGGTTATGGTCAAGATCATGGCCACAATGGTGCAATCAAAGCTCCTCCCACTTTTACATGCATTTTTAA
The DNA here is from genome assembly GCA_012654045.1 of Ptyas mucosa. Classification (NCBI taxonomy): domain Eukaryota; kingdom Metazoa; phylum Chordata; class Lepidosauria; order Squamata; family Colubridae; genus Ptyas; species Ptyas mucosa. The sequence goes on along the minus strand of WNWU01013384.1, from coordinate 778,174 downwards.
AATCCACATGTTCAAAGCTTTTATTGCACTATTTTGACAGACATCTTGATTTTTTTGACAGTATCTCGCAGACACTGCTTGCTCACAATTATTATTTCTCCATTGCCCTCAAAGATGTACAGCAACTCTTCATGCAGCTTGCCTCTTTCTGTGTGCATTAATGGGAATATATTCCCAACCTCTGTAGTCTATCTGTCATAACAACAGGAACTAGGATCTCTGCTATTGGAGAAAGCCCCTAGTTGCTCACAGAAACTTGCAAATGGTCCTTTATTTTTTACCAAAACGAAGTACCAACTGCTATTACATCCACCTGGCCCACCAGGACAGGAAGGCAAGGTATGTCACAGGTCCCATCGATTAGGTATGTATCTCTGGTGGGACTGCAAAAAATGGACCACCTTGGTGATGGCCCTTTCCCTATGAAAGATCATTCCACCTGAGGAACAGGTTGGCTCCCACCATATTTGTTTGCTTGCATATTTATCATACCACCAGGTAACTGGGCAGCTTACAATATTAAAAAGATAAATTTCATAAAAATAAAATACCAATTGTTCCTTTTCCAAAAGGCCCTAAAATATGGTTTGGTCAGTGGTACTAGAGACCATGTATGGAGGTGAAGCCAAATAAGTAGTTGATTTAATTGTGTGTCTGATGCCGTGGGTGGGGTGTAATTTTTAACAGGCTTTTATATTATGATTTTTTAATGTTGTGAGCTATTTGAAGTCATTTATGTATGAGTTGCATGGTCATGTAAATTTATTTAATTAATTAGATTAGATATTGTAATATCTTTGGGGTGGATGTAGAAGATGACCAAGCTAAGCCCAAGGGCAGGGTCAAATTTATCATCATTCTGGAGTCTCTATGCCCCTGAAAGGGACCTAAGTCCAGCCCCTTGAAGTTTGTTGACTCTTATCTGACACCAATTTGCCTTGATTGTTGGTACGTCAGATTCTTGTGTATAGTTGCATGGAATAAACTCAGAGCTTTTGAATTCAATCCTGGTTCCTGGTTTCTTGCACATGATAGTGGATGTATGAATGACATCGGTTGGTCTCTGCACCTCTGTACTAAATAACAGAGAATAAACTCATTCTCCATTATTTTGTCCACATTATTCCAGTCTCTGGACATTTAGCCGCTTTTCAGACAAAAGAATCTGAAGCGTTTAAAAATAACTGTTCCTGGGAAGCAGCCTAAGAAGTTACAAACAGTCCAGCCTTTTTCAGACTTTCTTTGCATCTGCCGTAAAGTCAACACTAGACTCACCAATCTCTGCTTTCCCGACATCGTCACTATAGTACAATCAAAGTGACATTTTGAAGCAGCCTTACTTCACAGGAAACGGAGAACAATTTACAGTGCAGTGATTTTGAACAAATGTTTCTTTCTCCACCCCCACCCCCCTCTTCTGACATTTTGCTCAGAATGCTGTTTGCTTAAAGGCCGGCCAAGAGAGAACGTGTATGTTTTCACTGTGATGTGCTGTTAACAAGGGCACAAAATGCACGGGGGGGGGGTTGTTCAGGGAACCGAACCTTAAGAGCACTTGAAGGTTGTGCCTAACCTCTTTTCTTTCACCTGGGATTGCAAAAAGAACATCTCATAACGTAGGCATCCCTGAGCTGACTTATCAGTAAATGAAACAGAATTGTTGGGGAGCACAGTGCATGTAAATCCTTAACTTACCACCATTCATTTAGTGACTGTTCAAAGTTACAGTGGCACTGAAAACAGTCACAACTGGTCCTCAGGCTAACATCCACTGCAGCATCTCCATGTTCACGTGATCAAAATTCTGGCACTAGGCAACCAGCAATACCCCAGAGTCGCATGTTTGCCATTTGCAACCTTCCCAGCCAGCTTCCAACAAGAGAATTGAATGGGGAAAGCCAGATTCCCTTAAGAACTACACAATTCAGTTAATGATGCCAATCATTCACTTAACAACTGTGGCTAAAAAAGTTGTAAAATATGGTGCAACTCACTGTACAACCACCTTACTTAGCAATAGAAACCCTGGTCCTAATTGTAGCCGTAAATAGTCCTTACCTGTAATGGGCTCCTTGTGTTTCCGCTAAGAATGCTATTCCACTTCTTCGCTCAAGGAATTTTTTAGAACCAATTACTTGTCCCTAATTGCATACAACTACCAAAAGTCCTAAATTACAGAATATCTTAAGGTTACACCAACTAGTCAGTCTTAACATCACAGAAGCTTAATGCACAGAAAGCTTTACTACTATGTAACTGGCTTCAGTTCATTCTAATACAATTTCATAAAAAGAAAATCAATTCCGCTTTTATTCTGGGGCCGCATAGTTTTTGGAGTTGGCTTTTCCAAGGAAAAGCACAGCCTTCATCCTGAAAAAGGAAGATTTTCAGATGGGAACATTTCCACGGTACTTTAAAAGCTCTTTTAGTTACTTTGAACATTTTAATGTTTTGTGGACTTCAATTCCCAGAATTCCGCAGTCAGCTCACCAATTTTTTTAAAAACGATCAGAGTGCAACTCCCCAAAAGTTTCAGGAAACACATAGCTGGGAAATTCTGGAAGCTGAAGTTCACACACCTTAAAGTTGTCAAGGCTGAGAAATACTAGTTTAAATTGAAAATAAGGCGTACCAAAAACCAGTATTCATGGTCTTGTTTAGGAAACAGGCTCTCTAGCGGCGCCTCCATTTCCCCGCGAATTCCAGCAGCCCCGCCCACCGCTCGCATTGTGAACATTTTGACAATGAGTCCTGCATGGAAGCATGCATGAGGGGCACACACGCCCTTCTGTCCTCGCGCAACCCCGCCCTGCCGCCGCTTTACCAATCGAAAGGCAGCACCCTTCCCGGCCCCGCCCTTCTCGCGCCTCTGCGGCCAATAGCTGAAGCCTCGAGGAAAAAATCAATAGCGAGAGGGTGGGGAGCGTGCATCTCACGAGCGCAGGAGGGGGAAGAGTGGGAGGCGGGACCTCCAGCCTGTTGGGCGGAGCAATCCTCGGAGAGCAATGACGCCGCGAAATTTCCAGGGCCAGCGAGCGCCTCCGGTCGGCCAATAGGCGGAGCCGTAGCCTTCTTCTCCCCGCCCCCTTCCGGGGGCGTCCCCACGCTGAGGGGGATCCCGGGCAGGCAAACGGGGAGTGGAAGTGCAAGTGCGCGCGCGCGGGGGCGGGGCAGAGGAGGATGGCGGTTGTCGTCACATGAACTAAAAAGCCGCCGCCGCCGTCGCGTCCCTCAGACAGTCCTCCCGGGAGTCCCTCGCAGGTCACCGACGCCCCTTTCAGCACATCCTCCCTCAGCGCCTGATCTTTCTCCGCTGCACGGCCGCCGCCGCCGCCACCGCCGCCGCCGCCGCCGCCGCTCCTGTCGCCGCCACAGCCTTTGATGCCGTTGGGTTCTCGAAGGGGACAAGATGCCACCGTCCAAGTCTCGTAAGATCGCCATCCTGGGCTACCGGAGCGTCGGTGAGTCCCGCCCTGAGGTATCCGGGGTACTCGGCGGGCTCTGCCCTCGCTTTCCCCGGGCGGCGGAGGGGCAGTGGGGGCGGGCGAGGCCTTCCCGTTCAGAGCCCTGCGCTGGCAGGTGCCGAGGAGCGCGCCGATGAACCGAACGGGCCTCTCCCGCACTGCCGGCCGGTGCGCGTGGCGGATGCCAGGGCTGCCCCGGAGGAGCCGGCGACCGGACACCCTGGCCGATCGGGCGCCGCCGCCGCCGCCTCCCCCGCGGCCCGAGCGATGTTTGCATTTCCCGCCTGGGCAGAGCCAATTCAAAGGGCCTTCCTGGGCGGGAGGCGATCCTGGAAGCAAGCAGGGATGCTCGTTCAGCTCTCCCGGAAGGCGCCGCCCGGGGTCTCTCGATCGCCCCGCCGGGCTTGACCCCGGCGCCCCCATCGAGCCTCCCTGGTAACGGCGGCGTTGGGAGAAGAAGGGGTCGTGGTCGGCGGAGAAGCCTCTTCTCGCCCACGTCCCCGGGTGGAAGCTCTCGCCGCCTGACGGAACCCAGCTGCCTTTGACGGCCGCCATGAAACTTTCGGCTGAGTTGGGTGGGAGTCACCGGCCCTTTTCGGAGGGCATTGTGCAAACGGCGGGGAAAAGGTTAACGTGGGTTACGCAACCTTTTGTTTTGCTTCCTCAAATTACCACACAGGCTTTTTGTTTTGTTTTGCTTTGTTTTGTTTTGTTTTGGTGTGTGTGTGTGTGTGTGTGTGTGTGTGTCGGTATCAAGGTGGTTTGGGCTTTTTGTCCCCCTTTTTGTCCCCCTTTTGGTAGTAAAAATGAAGGTGATGCTGTGAGCCGGATGAGGATTAAAAAGGCTACCTTGAGTTTCACAGGAAAATAAATGTAAACCAAAGGTGACTTTTAAGTTGTAATGTTCATTCAGCAGGTGTGCTTGGAGTAAAAGTTTTCTTTTGTTTTCATAGTAATTATAAATGCATGATGTGTTAACAGGGTTGGGCATGCCATAAAAGTGAAAGTGATGCTTTGGGAACGCTGTTTCCACTTTTCCAGCACCAATCCCACAAGGAAGACCACTTGCGCATTCTGCTTCTTGAATTAAATTTGGACAGTTCTCTCTTTCCTTCTTTTTGTCTTTCTCTCCCCCTCTTCCCTCTTTCTTTCTCTCTCTCCCTCTTCCCCTCTTCTCTTTCTTTCTTCTCTCTCCCTCCCCTTCTTTCTTCCCCCTTTTTTCTTTCTCCCCCTCCTCTTCTCTTTCTCTCTCCCTCCACTTCTCTCTTCCTTTCTTTTCTCTTTTTTTCTCTCTCTCCCTTCTCTTTCTCTCTTCCCCTTCTCTCTCTCTTTCTCCATCTTTTCTCTCTCCCCACTTCTTTCTTTCTCTTCACCTCTTCTTTTCTCTCTCTCCCCCTCCTCTTTCTCTCTCTTCCCCGGTTCTCTCTCTTTCTCCATTTTCTCTCTCCCCCCGCTTCTCTCTCTCTCTCTTCCCCTCTTTTCTCTCTCTTTTTTTCCCCTTTCTCTCTCTCTCTCTCCCTCCCTGCCTCCCCCTCTTCCTTGCTTCTCTCTCCTGTACCTTTTCCTACCTTTATATCTTTGCTAGCCATCTGGAATGTTATCCGAAGGGACAAGAAAATGAAAAGTCAAGATGGAGAGGATGACCACATGTTCTAAAACCCGCTCTTTACTGTGCAGGTTGCCTATGCTTGTATGTATATTAGTGACCTTCTTTCTTGTTCCACCACACATACTTCTTAAGTACTCCATTCCCACCATCTTCAATTTCCTTGTATGCTACTCCAGACATTCCCACAGCTCTCTTCCCTATGAGTGGCAGAATTATGCTCTTCTAGAGAGCTATCTTTTCTTTTTGACACACACACCACCTATCTGCCTACTTTTCCTTCTATCCCCATTTTCTTGGCTTACATTTTCTCCCATTCTGTTGCAAATATTTTAGGGGTATTTTGTATACTTGTCCATGGTGGTATAAGGACTCCTGCCTTGGGCAGGGAGTAGGACTAGAAGACCTCCAAGGACCCTTCCAGCTCTATTGATTCTCTCTTTCTCTCCCCTCTTCCCCCAATATCATTTCCATTGTCACCTGCTTGCTCAGAGTTCGGAAGTGGAATGAGGCTGTATTGTCTCTTGAATTACACATAAATAATGTGAGTAAAGCTGCACAGTTGTATACAACTGGAAAAATCAAGAGGTCTAGTTCAGGAAGACTGAAGTGAGTCCTGGTGGCACAGTGGACTAATTCACTGTTATTAAGATCAGCTGCTTGCAATTACTGCAAGTTCAAATCCCACCAGGCTCAAGGTTGACTCAGCCTTCCATCCTTTCTAAGGTAGGTGAAATGAGGACCCAGATTGTGGGGGCAATAAGCTGACTTTGTATAAATATACAAAAGTATGAAGGCTATTGCTTAACGCACTGTAAGCCGCCCTGAGTCTCCGGAGAAGGGCGGCATATAAATAAATTTTAAAAAAAAAGACTAGGCATTCCCAAATTTGCTTTCAGAAGGCTAATTTTCAGATCAAGAAGCAATGAGGCACATTTTGTATTCCCAATTTTTTGTGGTCTAGGATTCTCAGCGTTGAAAACTGTCCAGAATGGCTTCCTACTTAAATGTAGGTTCCCCCTAATTCTGGCCCCCTTCTGGGGGAAAAGTGAAGACTGAGCTCTTTTGGAGGATGTTGGGAGGGGGAGTGTGTGTGAGAGATGTCAAATGGATGGATCATATGTGTTTTATGTTTTCATTTTTTGGGTTCTTTCTATTATCTTGCTTTCATGTTTTATTAATAATTGAGAGTCAGATTGCAAAGGCTAAACAAAATTTTAATCAATTAATAAACAATAAATTATTAGATGCAGAGGCCATTGAATTACAGGATTGTTATAGTTTGATGTCTGTGTTTTGACCTTTCTCCAGGAACCTCAAGGAACATAATTACCTCCAACTTCAATGTTATTCCTGCAATAATCTCAAATAGTAGTTAGGCTGGAAGAAAGTAACTAGTACAAATTACCTAGTGAATTTCCTTTCTGATTGACTGAGAATCCTAGAGAATTACAAAGGGAATTTGAACTTGACCCATGCCTCTAATCTTCTACCAGGACTCATCTCTAGTTAATTTTCTTCACCACCTGATTGTGACTTGCTTGGGTGATCACCAGGAAAAATAATAAAGTAGAGGCAGATTAGTTCCCTTGTGTGGTAAAGAAAACTATCTAGGTATTTATAGAAAGTCGGCAAAAAACAAGCTCAACTAGATAAAAAATTTATATTTATTCTGCAGTCCATACAATCTTCTAATTGCTACTAATAAACTAAATGCAGAATCAGAAGAAAAATTAAGAACAGCAGACTAGAACAAAGCCCTCTCAGATTATTTGACAATAAAGTGAGATTTGCTGAACATGGAATGTGAAGTTGTTCCTAAGGAAAATGCCCTTTTTCTAACAGCTGAAAGCAGACTGAAGCTTTCTTAGGAATTACAAAGACTTTGCAATTTGTATTGTTTCTCATTATTTCCACTAACTGGCACAACAAGTAAATATAGGTTAACATGTGTTCTATGCATACATAGTTTCTTCACTAAGCTGTTGCATTTAAACATGCAGTTGACAGAACATACTGAGTAATACTAATGTAGATTTTCTTGCATTGAAGAAATGTGATCACCTAGTTGCTATTGGTGACTTCAAAGCTTTTCCTGGTAATTGCATTTGTGAATGATTTTGAAGGAAGAGCTCATTCTAAGAATCCTGTGAGTGTGTTGATTATATTCAGGAACAAATTAATGATCAGCTAGAGTGGATGTTCAATCTTATTCAGATTAAAAATATTGGTTAAGGTGCCCAGAATATAAAAGTCAGTTATTTTAGTACTGGAAAACACTGCATAGTTAAAGACCGTAAGTCTTTAGATATATTGCAGACATAGACTTGCAGATTTTAGATATATTGCAGACATAGACTTACAAAACAAAATATAAGAAAATGACAATTACATGCCATTTTTTTCATGTATTGTACAGCATAGGGAGTTATACATGGCTCTTTTGAGGCTTATGCCTGGTTCAATATTTGGTTTGCCTACAAGTGAAATAACTGGTTGCTTATTGAAGTTCTCATAACATAAATCATACAGTTTTCCAGTTTTACTAAACACTATAAAATGCCCCTTTATGTTACCTACCTGCTTCTTACTCCCAAGAGAGAATCATTGTATTCTACCCCAGATGATTACAAGCTAAAATGAATCTACTTTAAAAGTGTATTGTCTGCTTTCTCTCTTTCCTCCACCCTTGCCTTTAAGGGCTTTAAAGAACTTTAAACAAGGAGCCATTGACATTCTTTACATATTTGTTCTATTGTAAACAGAGTGATGTTAAAGAACAAGGTGAATCAGAGAATCGATTCAAAGTCCAGCCAGGTACATAGGCTTAGGCCGCAACATCTACAATATGTACCATGGGAGGGTTGCATAATAATGAGTTGTCTGAAATCAAGTAATTTCCATGCAAACTAAAGAGAAAGTATCAAAGGTAAAATGATTATCAGTATCACAGTAAGCTTTGGTGTGTGCTTACTACCCTGTTTCCCCCAAAATAAGATATCCCCTGATAATAAACCCAATAGGGCTTTTGAGCGCATGGCAATAAGGCCAAGCGCTTATTTCAGGGTTCAAAAAAATATAAGGCAGGGTCTTATTTTCTGGAAAACATGGTATATTATGTGGAAATATAACAGGTAATCCAGTCAGAATTTTTATATTGTATTCCTATAGTGAGCTGAACATTGGATTTAGTGGCCTAAATATTTTCAAAGGTATCTTTCTGACATTCATTTGTATGAATTTTTTCTTGTAGCATGTATATTTTTGAATAAGAGGTTGAACCCTAAGAACTGAGAGGGAGATAAGTGTGCAAGAATTACCTGTAAAGTCAAGCTGTATTTTTTTAAATTTGTTATAAGCAGACAAGTAGCTTCAACATATTCATACCCTGCCAAAAAGTATAGATTTCCTGTTTGAGGTAGATTCAATTGTTTTATTAATATCTACAAAATAATTACTAAATCCTACCGTATATAGTTCTGAAACAGTATATATGTTGTAGAGACAAGGCACTTGAGTTATTATAAAAGAATCATTATTCTAGTCTTCCTTTTCTTAGCAAACTCTAATGGGAATGTGGAGAACCAGTGGTTAAGTAGTTTGAGACTCTGTTAAGTGCTTTTTAAATGACCAATCAGCATTTTCCAGCTCAGTCTACCTCAAAAGTTTCTCATGGGGATAAAATGAGGGGAAGATCTCTATGTGTTCTCTTTCAGTTCTACAGAAACGGTCAATAAAAATGTAATACAGTACAGTAATAAGAATCAAAAGGATACAGTCTTAGTGAAACAGATTGGCAATTCCTATTGTGTGACAATAACTGTCACGGGGGTGGGGGTGGCGGTCAGACTTTCAATTGAAAATTACATATAATTAAGATATATCTAGGACCTTCTAAATGCTTACTTGTCTTCCAGTTCTTTCTCCTTCTTTTCTCTCTTCCCATTTTTTGCTCTTCAAGGACACAAACAGATGTAACCTGAAATGGAAAAAAGAGAATAAAGCTACATGTGAAAATTGGAGAAAAAATATCAACTGGCTTTAAATAAACACCAGAATTTGTGCTATCTATAGTCCTCAACTTACGACCACAACTGAGTCCAACATTTCTGTTGCTAAGCAAGAGAGTTGTTAAGTGAGTTTTGCCGCATTTTACAATCTTTCTTGCTACAGTTGTTAAGTGAACCACAGCAATTAAGTTAGTACTTGTGTATCCCCAAAAATAAGACCATGTCTTATTTTCTTTTGACCCCCTGAAAAAATGGCTAGGGCTTCTTTTTGGGGGATCCTAATTATTGACTCACCTCGTGGCGGTGGCACCGACAGCCCCGCCCAGCAGGAGCCCGCTGCTAGCCTACTTCTCTGGCTGCTTGCCACCATTCACACATGTTGCCCCTGGACTCCATTTCACCATCAGAGCCTTCCAGAAAGCCCTCTGCAACTGAAAAATGGGCACCGGATTGACGTGTGTATCACCCCCAGCTTCCATTTTGCCTTCAGAGGCCTTCCGGAAAGCCCTTTGCAGCCGATAAGAGCGCTCCATATCGATCCCCTCCATCTCCACCCTAGCTTAATTTTTACCTGTGTGCGTTACCCCACCCTCTACACCCCAGGGTGGGCAGGTTCTTAATTAGGGCTAATTTTGGGGGCAGGGCTTAATTTGAGCGCATGCATGCCAAAACATAGGGCTTCTTTTTGGGATGGGTCTTATTTTAGGGGAAACATGGTAAATAATCTGGCTTCCCACTAACTATGCTTGCTGGAAGGTCTCAAAAATTGACCATGTGACCCCGGGATACTGTAACCATCATAAATATGAGTTGGTTGCCAAGCATCTGGATTTTGATCATGTGACAATGGAGATTCTGCAACGATCGTCATAAGTTACTTTTTCAGTGCCATTGTAACTTTGATCACTAAACGAATGGTTGTAAATTGAGGACTACCTGTATTTAGGCATTATGGAGAGAAATTAATCGGGGGATGCAAAATAGTTTTCTCATGTGGGAAATCAACTAGAGAATCCAAAGTGAGAAAGCTCTAATACTGAAGTGAGAAAATAAATTGAATAGATCTAAATTTGGAAGGATTTTGATTTTTTATTCATTGAAACATTGAAGATCCTCAAAATACTAATCCTACATTGGTGTGCTTCAACGGTAATCAGAAAACGATCCACAGAATACTCTGAATAAAACTCATCCTTAATTATTAAAAATGTAGACAAATACAATTAAGGATCTGGGTATAAATTTGATGTATAGAGGAGAAATGATTTGTTCCATAAAAGAAGAATTCATATCATCAAATCATCTTGGAGTACTGTGTGCCAATTCTGCCATTAATGTGTTTCATTTTGCTGCCCCTTGTGTTTTAATTATTCTAGTGCTGTGGACAATTCATTAAGCATTAGACGCATTTTTAGAGGGGGAATTATGTTACATAGCTATACTTTGCAGAATTGCCAAATCTTTAATAATAAAACTGGAATAGTAGTTCAGCATAATTTAAGCATTATGTTGGGTGTTTGTAAGGAGTTTGAACTGAATTCCCATAGTGCTAGAGCCTAGATCATGCTAGCATGTTGGCTGTTCCTCAATAGTAGCCTAAAATGCCAACTTTAATTAAAAGCTTCATTTTATGCCTGCCTGCCTAGTGGCAAATCTTACTGCAGTGAACTTGTAAGTGGGAGCAGTAAGCACTAGAGGCAGTATTCTTAACTGTAATATTGAGCCAGAGAAAGGGTTGTCTAAGGACACTGTGCTAGAATTAACTCTTGAATTACCTGTGTGCATTTGCTTAGCTTTGATCTCACTTTCAGAAGTATTTGATTACTAAAACAGTACCTTTAATACACTATGTCCCAACATTTAGATATTTCTACTCTACTTCCTAGTTGTATTTATTTACATATTGGCTTCTTTAAGTGGGCTGCATAACTTATATATCCCATTGTAATTAAACCTTGGATCGCTGTGCTGTAGACATTTCTGATATAAGTAGCTCCAAAGGGAAGCTATTTGATACAGTCAAATCAGCATAATTCTAATATTCTAAAATTCCAATAGTTGTGTTTGAAAAATGTGCATGAGTGCTGTCTTTGAGGATGAATTGCACTCACTTATTTCAAATATTTTTGTAGGAAAAAATAAGAACACTGGGTTGAATTCTTAGGACTACATGGAATCCTTCAAGCTAAAAGTCTTTAGCTGCCTTTCCTATTTTAGTTTATATTTTCCATAATACAAATTTGGAAGTCTGTTCTTCCTGAGTGATGTTGAATATTGCACTTAGTTTGAAATTCCTCTTATATTCTGTGTGAAATAGAAAGGTCATACTTTTATGAAAATCAAGTTAGGCATGACTCAGATTATACAGTGTACAGCAGAATGTGATGAAGTTTAATCTTAGGTTGATTTTGGTCTGACAAGCACATTAAATGGATTGTTGAAATATTAAGTTTTGTTTCTGCAGTTTAACATTGTGTAGGAAACTACAATATCCAAAGAACATTAATTGGGATTCTCAGTGTGCCTATTTGCTTGCAAAATGCTAGATTTATAGAGAGAGCATTTTTCTATTTAAAAAAGGGACACCGTATACTTATTTGAATGTTGAACTTGCATTTCTTACAGTCCTGACAGAGCATGGCAAAATACTTTCAGAAATGGAAGGATTATTTTCCCCAAAAGCAATTTGTAATATGTGATGCTGATTTGTTAACTATATTAAAATCACTCTAAGAATGCCTAGAGACAATGTTCTTTATCCTGGCCTTGGTACATTCAGTAAAAATAAGATTCAAAAGTTTAACATGGTCTTTCTGTTCACATTTGACTCAGTATTATTTGCAATTTGGTCCATCAAATGCCTATAATTCTGTTGACAACTCCATAAACATTAGTATTTATCAGATTTTATCTTTCTTTCACTTTTATCAGCTCAAAGCAGCATGTATGCCTAATACTCCTGTCTTTTATTTTGCCTGCAACACTGGGGGCAACTATCCCAAAGTCACCCAGCCAGCTTTCATGCTAAGAGAAGATTAGAACTCATGGCCTCTAAGCTTCTAACCCAGGACTTTACCTACTCTCTCAATTCTCTTTCCTTGCTTTCATCAACTTCCTACAGATTTAAAGCTCTCTTACAGGTAGGTATACAGGTAGTCTTCAACTTACAATCACAATTGGGAATGGAATCCTTGTTGTTGAGCAAAGCAGTCTTTAAGCAAGCTGCCCACGTGACTGCTTTGCAATCCCAACACTCCCAGAGTTTAGGTCTGTGGGATCTGAACTCCATTTTTTCATCCTGCTGAAGGAATTCAACTCCCCTCAACAAACATTTCTTTCAACCAGCCCCTCAAGACGAGAGGGAGTCCTCTTGGCAGGCAGCAGCAGCAGCTTACAACCTTCCCTGCCTGTTTTTCTATTGAACGTTCTGGAGAAACCCGCCGAGAAGATTGCAAATGGCAGTTGTATGACTGTGGGGTGCTTGGCAACTGGTCATAAATGTGAACAGGTAGCCAAGCACCACTCAGATCACAATCATGTGACTGCAAGGTGGTGGTGGGGGTAACCTTTTACAATGACCGGCAGTGCTTTATGAGCCAAAAAGTAGTCTTTCTCAGATTGACCATAAATCGAGCACTACATATACCAAACATTCTGTGTATGAACCATTTCATGTACAGAATAGCTGATTTAGGATGCTGTATATAGAAACCAGAATTCAGGTTTTCAAAGTTTTGTTATATATGTGGAATGACACAGGGCTATTCGGTTCTCCATGAAAAGCAAAACACAATTATTGTGGTTAAGGCCTAAAAGCAGAAAAAAAGCTAAGGATGTGATATCAATGACAGTGAAGAGATTTGGAAAAGACAGTAAATTCATCAAGGCAAAGAAACATTTTCCAAGAGCAGTTCTAATAAATAATAGGACTGTGCATAATTTTGCAAAGAATTTAGAAATGCTTTTTCAGAGGAGGGGCATTATGAACTTGCAAACAGGTGATCCCACACATTCCATATCATGAAGCACCTTTTTGGAATAAAATCCAAAAGACATTTTCCAGATTTCCTTTTCTAATAAATACATTCTTAATACTTTGAGAACTGTTCTTTAAATTATAATACTGGAAAATTTTTACCTTCTGGATTTTCTTCCCAAAGAGTTTTTGTCTACATTTGCAAAAAATCTTCCAAAGAAAAGAGGTCTTCAAACTTGGCAGCTTAGCATAGCATGGCTGGAGAATTCTGGGAGTTGAAGTCCACAAGTCTTAAAGCTGCCAAGCTGCAAAAGAGAGCGACAGAAATTTTGTATTGGTAGATGGGGGCAAAAATAATATATTTGGTGATAGAATATGGGTAACTCGTGAGTTTCCAGTAAGATTAAAATATTGTATTAATGATAACAAAATTAGACCAAAGTTGGAAGTACAGGTAGTCCTTGACTTACAACAATTCATTTAGTGACCATTCAAAGTTACAATATGACCATTTTTCACGCTTACAGCCATTGCAGCATCCCCATGGTCATGTGTTCAAAATTCATGCACTTGGCAATTGACTAATTTATGACGGTTGCAGTGTCCTGTGATCATATGATCCCCTTTTCCGATCTGACAAGCAAAGTCAATGGGGAAGCCAGATTTACTTATCAACTATGTTACTAATTTAACAACTGCACTGATTCACTTAACAACAGTGGCAAGAAAGGTAATAAATTGAGACAGAATTCACTTAACTGTCTCATTTAACATCAGAAAGTTTGGACTCAGTTGTCGTAAATCAAGGCCCACCTGTATTCATTTTTTTAATGTTATGTAGGGATTGAAGTGGTATATAAATTATATGAATAAATTGTATAATATTTATGTTAAAAGCATATTTTGTATTTGTCCCCCTTCTTCCATTGTTGTTATTTGCTTTTTTATTTGCGTAGCCTATCCCTTTAAAAAATAGAAAATAGCAGATGGGATAGGATGCTGTTGGTTCTGGCTATTAAAAAAACTTAACTAAAAAGATAAGTAATGAGAGGTTAAGGAATATGACTATTTTGACTCTGGTGTCATCTGGTTATGGTCTTCAACTGACAGAGTTCCCAGCTAGCCATGTGTTAAAAGTAGCCTGAGATTTTTTGCAAATTTTTAAACAGTTTCCCCCAAAATAAGATGTCCCCTGATAATAAGCCCAATCGGACTTTTGAGCACATGGCAATAAGGCCAAGTGCTTATTTCAGGGTTCAAAAAATTATAAGGGTCTTATTTTTGGGGAAACACAGTGTTAGTTTATAAATATTTAAGAATTATAAGCTGAGACAATTTATTTGGATAGGTTAGTGTATAATTTAGGCCTATAAATTTAATAGATAAGTAAATGTACAGCTTTTTCCAACTTGGTACTTTCAACATTTCACATTCTGGTTGCAAATTCTGCAACTTTTTGTCCTAACATATTGAGAGGGTATCCAGTTGGGGAATGCTGACATATATTGTTATGTATGTTATTATTTTGAAAGAAAGCAAACCTTTTAACTTCAGAAATTTCCCTTATGAAATTTTTGTCAATGTTGAAAGTGAGCAATATGATCCTGGTGCCAAAATTATTTGTCTTCTCTATTCCCTTCTTTTGTGTAAAATAGAAAAAAGTTTGAGTAATAAGAGAAAAAATAGTCCTCTATTAATAGCTCAAGCAGGAAAAAAATGATTGCTACAACTTATAAAAATATGCAAGAATTGCACCATTCTGGATTATTTCAATGTCCTAATAGCATAAGATTTAATGTTAATGCCCTTTCTTGAATATTATGCAGACTGTTCTGGATTTATTTACTTACAACAACAACAACAACAACAATAATAATAATAATAATTTTATTTCTATACCGCCCTTCTCCCGAAGGACTCAGGGCGGTGTACAGCCTATTAAAAGCACAAGACAAAACATCAATTAAAATTTTTAAAATTATTAAATAATTTCAGCTCAGTTTAAGACCCCAAAAAATTTAAAACACCCGATTTAAAATTATTACATTGATAGCCCAGCCTGGCGGAACAACAGGGTCTTAAAGGCACAGCGAAATACCCGAAGGTCGGAGATCTTACACATTTCTGGGGGCAGTTCATTCCACAGGGCTGGAGCTCCCACAGAGAAGGCCCTCCCCCTGGGTGTGGCCAGCTGGCATAATTTGGCCAATGGCACCCTGAGGAGACCCTCTCTGTGGGAATGGACTGGCCGGTGGGAGACTATTGGTGGCAGAAGTCGGTCTCGAAGGTACCCAGGTCCTATGCCATGGAGCGCTTTAAAGGTGGTAACTAACACCTTGAATTGCACCCGGAAGACCACTGGGAGCCAGTGCAGCTCGTGCAGAAGGGGTATCACGTGGGCACAATGGGTTGCACCCATAACCACCCGCGCAGCCGCATTCTCTTACATCCACCCACAGCTGAATTGATAGACTGAAATTATCGCTGGCATGCATATCACCAGTAACTTCAGTCACCCTGTCCACATACAACTTTATACATGTTATTCCTACTCCTCTCCTCTGCTTGCTCATAAGGTATTACTGCCTCCCATTCAGAGTTAAGCATCGTATCATATAGTCCAGTGATGGCTAAACTTTTTTTCCTCAAGTGCCAAAAGCATACACACACGCAATAGCTTGCACACACGCACCCATAATGCAATGTCCCCTGCACATGCATGCGCAACACACCCATGCTGTCCAGCCCCCCTGTGCAGGCATGTGCATTTTTGCCTGTTATGACCTCTTGCCAGCTTCCCCCATTGACTTGACTTGTCAGAAGTCAGCAGTGAAGATCACAAATGGTGATTGATTGATTGATTAAAAATTATACCCTGTCCACATCACTGTCTAATGACTCTGGTGGTTAATAAGTAAAAACTTTATGATCACATGACTGTGGGATGTTGCAACCATTGTAATTGCAAGCAATTTGCCAAGTATCAGATGGTGGTCCTGTTCCACAACTACATAGATCTATCATAGGTCCCCCTTGTTCAGCACCATTATAACTCAGAAGAGTCAGTGGTCATTCAACATGAAACAACAGAATAACAGAGTTGGAAGGGACCTTGGAGGTCTTCTAGTCTACCCCTCAGCCCAGGCAGGAAATCCTATATCATTTGAGACAATGGCTTTCTAATTTCTTCTTAAAAACCTCCAGTGATGAAGCACCCACAACTTTTGAAGGCAAGCCATTCCATTGGTTTATTGTTTTCATTGTCAAGAAATTCCTCCTTAGTTCTAGGTTGGTTCTCTCCTTGATTAGTCTTCATCCATTGCTTCTTGTCCTGCCTTCAGGGGCTTTGGAAAGTAGGTTGACCACACCTTCTGCAGCCCCTCAAATATTGGAAGACTGCTATCATGTCACCCCTCGTCCTTCTTTTCATTAAACTAGACAGGCCAAATTCCTGCAACCGTACTTCATAAGTTTTAGCCTCCAATCCCCTAATCATCTTCATTGCTCTCTTCTGCACTCTTTCTAGAGTCTCAACATCTTTTTTTTTTACATCTTGGCGACCAAAACTGGATGCATGAAGAACTTATGAAGTTAAGATGAAATGTTGAGAATTACTCCTAATTTAATAGGAAATGGCATAATTTATCTAAGCTGCACAAACTAAGAGTTAAAGCCTCCCCCTTTCTCACCATTGTTTTCAAAATAATATAAAAATGAATCATTCCAGATATCCCTAAATGAACATATAATAGCCTTCTCTCTACCTGCTATGATCCAAAAGGGTTTGCCTTGTGAAAAGATTCCCAGCAGCTTTGTGAGCATTGGATTTTGGCTGGATTCCAATATATGTTGAAGACATCCGGTAGATAGGAATAGTCTAGAGGGCAAATTATTTACAAGACTTTGAATTAAAGTAATTTCTGAGACTGTTCCAGTTTTCACTCACAGATGGCAGCCTGATATGAAGATAAACTATGCCAATGATTTGGTACAGGCGAACATGTCCAACTTAAAGATCCAGTGTTCTCTTCTTCCCACTCAAAATAGAAAGTAGGCAGACAAAATAGTGTCAGTAATCTTATTTGATTATAACTTTATAAAATTACAATCTATTTAGTGTGTTTCAGTCAGCTCTGAATTGTAGCTGAGTGCAACTTGCATGCCTACATTTTGTTGGCAAGTAACTAGAAACATGAATGTCACATAGCTGACATCTTCTGGGATGATATTCTTTTTACATTACTATAATTTGATTTGTTTGGTTTTGAATAATACAACATGTGATGTCAGGGATTCTAAATTGTTGCTTTTTCTCATCCAGTTTTTCTAACAGCTGCATTCTTCTACAACTGTGATTGCATCATATTTCAGGCCCTACATCCAGTAGAGTTTTATGCATAAAATGTTGATCCTAACTTTAACATATGCACTGTTTGGAATCTGTATGTTATAACATATAACATGTATGTTGCTTGAATGTAAGTCCTAATGCTAACAAGAAGTTGAGTGAAGAAAAAATTGATCAATATGATCAATGATTATGTGAAGAAGATGGAAATAGCACTTGAAAAAAGAGTTTTATATTTCGTCGACATAAACATTGGTCTAAACTGGTGTTTTTCAAACATGGTAATATTAAGATTTGTGGACTTCAACTCCCAAAATTCCCAAACTGGCATGCTGTCTGGGAAATTCTGGGAGTTGAAATCTATACATTTTAACATTGCCAGGTTTGAATAACACTGGTCTAAACAAAACATTAAATCAGACATAAATTTATGCCAAACTATTCTTTGAATGAAGGTACAATATATTTTGTGTCTTTATGCATGTTTTAATGAAACTGATAGGTAGTGCCTACTTCTGTTCAGTCTCCCCTTTTCCTCCTTCCATTCTTTCAGATAAAACAGGAACTTCCTTTACTAACAAAACAACCCTGTACAAGGTAAGAAAGAAATTAGTCAGTGTTTTTTTTTTAAGTAAGTGAAATCTCTTCTTTGGTTTCTGTGAATTCTTTAAATAAGCAATATTAGTACTGAAAATTATATATTGAATATTCATCTAAAATGGTATTCTATATATTCTAGAGTAGGCTTTTCAAACAGTGAGTTGCAATCTTCTAGAGATGTCATGTGCAAATTTAAGAGAGTTTGCAGTCACCAGAACTGGAATTTGAATGTTCCGAGGCTTATGGTTGTATCTTGCTTTTGGAAAGGAGGGATGATGGTGACGATGATGACGATGATGGCGATGACGACGATGACGACAGCTAACAAGATAACAAGGTTTTAAATGCCAGGTTAAACTAAGGAAATGAAGGAACAATGCTAAAAAGTTCTTTTTGTACCCAGCAAACTTTTAACTTCGCTCTCCCTGTTTGGGAGTGATTGAAGAGTTGGTGAAGATTAAGGGCAATATCCTCCTTGCCTAAGCATGCATGAGAAATATTTATATTTCCTAAAGAGAATGAGTAAATTAATCTATACTTTCTGGAGGGGGTGGGAGGGTTCTTATTTCTATTATACCCATCATTACTTATTGTTGCATATTTTTCTGGATATTTACATTATTATTCTAGTTTTTAACTATCTTAGTATCCATCATAGCGTGAGGAAAAATATACACAGGTTTGTCTCTGTGTAATGACTTTGGTCTGTTCTTGCTGTGGAAGTACTTTCATGTTAGCATCCATGATAGATGGCTGACCTGATTTTCTTCCCGCTCCCTTTAACTAGAAAAAACTTTTGGTTTTCACTTGTGCTGCTTGAACATCTGTGGTCTGAGGATGGAGATTAGGCCTAACCTTGTAAATTTTGTAAGTTTGTCTCATGCACAAGGTTGGGAAGGAGGAAATCTCCCAAGAGATTTCTATTAGAATTGAGTATATTGATGAGTGTATTTAAACCTATTTAAGGGTTTAAAGAATGACAACATTACAGTGATTTTCTTTTCCATATGATTTGTTTGGAGGTGAATTTTAAGTCACCCTTGATGAACTGTGCCCTAGCATGTTTTTAAGATCAACTTTTCCTGTGAATGAAAATGCATACAGTAGATGAACAGACATTGATTAATCGGAAATTGGCTATAACAGGTGTCTCTTGGTTTTAGGTTGTTTTTAAAAGCATTCTGATCATCTGCAGTTTGATGCCAATTATGATTTGACAATCAGTTACAGGACGTTCTCACTTACTGATCGCAGTTGGTAGTGGCAATTCCAATGCTAAACAATGCAGTCAGAAGATGAAATATCACTATACTGACTAACGATATTAATTCCGATTGTGGTTATTAAGTGAATCACCTGTGGTCATTAAGTGCAACACCATATGACTACAACTTGCAAATTCCTACCCTCTTGACTTCGCTTGTCGGAAACCAGCTGTTGTAAATGGTGATCACATGACTGCAACATGCATGTCAGTTGTCAAGTGCCTGAATCACAATCAGGTGTCTGCGAAAGCACTGACGGAACTTCAAGGACTAGTCATAAATCTTTTTCAATGATGTTGTAACTTCGAACAGTCGCTGGAAGAGCAGTTGGTAAGCAAGGATTACCTGTATTCCTATCTTGGTATCTTCCAGGTGTGATGTTACTGCAAATTTGGCCTTAGTGTCTGAAAATGCTTAAATTCTAGTCCCATCACATCTGAATGATATCAGGCTGGATCTATAGTAGATTCAACATCTCTCAGAAAAGTGATTATGGGATAACACTTCAAAAATATCTGTATAGAGAAGGAAACATGAGAGACCACATTAATTTAAAAGCTCAGTCTTTATTACACCATGACTCTTTCTCTATGGTGAAATATTAACATAAATATGATTTTAGTATTAGAAAAATGTAAACCTCATCTGAAAATACGCAATACATATCATGGTTTAAAAATTATATTTTCTATAGACAAACATATGAAGCAGAAATTCAGCAGGTATTTCATTAAGCTGGGCAGTATAGGCAAAAAGATATAGTAAAATTTTAAAATAGTTTTCCATGTGTCTAAATTAAGGTTGGCATTTTGTTTCATACTGTATTAACAATGCTTCTGAATCTTAAAATCTGTTATTAATGTTCGCCTGACAAAAAGTACATTAGTCAAAATATTATTTTTCAGGGATTCAACTTCAAGAAGAGGTTTAATATTTGATTATAATAAGTCCATGAATTAAGGGACAGTTTATGCTCTACTCTAAGAACTATGTCTATTGAACTAATATTCACAGAGACATAAGTGGAGAATGAAGTTATTGCCAGTTCTTCATCACAAAAATATTTGATTTCTGGTTGATGATCAAAATAATATTGTTTTAAAATATGTGTTGTCCACAATCATAAAATCCCAATGCAAGCAAGTCAGTTACTATAATTCTAGAAATATTTGTGGTGAATTGAAAGCTGTAGCATTTGACATGTAAATTGTTGTGATTTCACTTGGAGCTGGTATTAGGATAGCTTTCCCTCTACTGTATTTCAGGAATATTTTGTTCCTTCAAGTAATCTGGGTTGCTTTGTATATTAAGAAGGCTATTTATGTATCCAGAAGTGCCTTGAGTTCAGTTTGTGGCATCTTCAAGTAGGGCTGAATGACAGTCTTCTAAGAAAGTTTAAAAGTTGCTGTCAGTCAAAGTAGGCAAGGCTTCCCTGTCCTGAGGTTCTTCAGATTATTAGGGCCAATACTGGCCATGTTTGCTGGGCATAAAGAGGGAACAACAAGTTGGAGAAGGCTGTTATAGATAGAACTGGATAAATAGTCTATAGTATGGTGGGATTCAGAATATCTGAATTGAGGATCATAAAATCACTATTCCTACATACCTCAGCTAAACAAAATCAAGCCATGGAAAATATTTATGGACTGAAATTCCTATCATTTTTTCAGATCTCAGTCCATTTTTTTCAGGATGCTGAAAAGCTAAAATCTGTCTGAAAAAAATGTGCTTAATGTATAGTGTGCAGCACTTGTAATATTTCCTTTGCTTTCTTCATAGGGAAATCATCTTTGACCATTCAGTTTGTGGAAGGCCAATTTGTTGATTCCTATGATCCTACCATAGAGAACAGTAAGTAATTCTGAACTCTGCACAAGTCAGAAGAATTCTCAACAATGTAACACGGTTTCTGAACCTTGTTTTTATGTTCTCCAGTGCGCTGCTTGGAGAATCCAAAGCGTGGGATTATTCACTGTGTATTAGTCAGAGACTGAGTGTATGTTCCTTTAAATTTTGTCTTGGTTCCGCCTCCTCTGCTCAGCTGATGTCAGTTTTATTCACTCAGTCGAGCTGAAGAGACTGAACTTTGGCTTGCTCTGACAATTACACTATCTTCTTTCCAACACTTTGGATTCTACTTATTTGCAATTTCTATTTGGACTGTTTACTTGGTATAATTGATTCTGGAATTCCTTGACGTGATTTAAAGGGGCGGTGAGTCATCCTAGGGCCTTGGGCCCAGCTTACAAGCCCTAATTGACAGGTCAGCCATCTATTCGGAGCTCTGTCCCGGTTGGGCCATCTCTGTTGTTTGTTTGCCGCCGGTGGTGAGTTGGTTCCCCAGCTTGCCGGGTCAACCGCCACCGCCACTAATTCTCCCTTCCGTTGCTGACCGATTGGCGGCCTCAGAGTCCCTGCTACCGGCTGGAGCATACTCTACCATATTGCCTGCTACCGCTAAGCTTGAAGCCTCTGGGGCCTTGCTAGCGCGATTGCTGAACTATTATTACCCGTATTTGGCTAATTCTACGTAGCAAACTGCAGTGGTGTCCATTCCCGCTATTTCAATTTCTTGCGCCATTTGCCTTGCCAACAGCCGCATAGGCGCTGAGGCGAATCTTCCCGCCCGCTGCCATTTTGAGATCTAACGGTCGGGAAGCGAGAGACGGGGGTGCGATTCGACACTCCAGCAAGACGACTTGGGCCACACGTTTGCAGCGCTTAGGGGAGTTCCCCACCTTGGCGAAGTGCTTTACTGTCAGTCCCGGCCAGCAGCTGAGGCGCGGTTCGCCGCTTCGCGTCTTTCGACTGATTTGAAGATACATGCAGGTGCAGTAGAGATTCCCTACGCCTCACGCCATTTTCAGCAAAAAGGAGGCGGCTCTACAGGTGCTGATGGTCATATCTGCTGTTGTGCCACTGTCATCATACCGGCAGCCGCGCAGATGCATAGCGGCTGACTTACGAGGAGGCTACCTGGTTAGGAGCTCTCCATGCTCATGTTGGCATTCGGCATTTCCATACTGCCTCGCTGACAGGCGGCCAACCTGGTAGTTGTTGGAGCAGCCAGCCCCAACCAGCCCTTTACGGCCCCTGCATTTCTTCTTGTAAGGGAGCCTTCTGTTGCGACTTGTCCTCTCACTCTTCTGGGGTGGCTCCTCAATCAATCCTAAGGATCCTCACCCACATTTTAGCCAGAGACTCATGCTTCGCTCCTTATAGACTCGTACCTATTCCTACCTTCCCCCCCCCCCAAAAAAACCCAACCTTCATCCTTGTTGCTTGCGGTCTCGTCTACAATGGCGGACCTTGATTTGTCCTCAGATCTTGAACATTCCGACGGTCCGTCTGTAGCAGACTCTCTCCCTCCTAAGAAATCTGTCAAGTCGAGGTCGCATACTACACGGGCGGCATCAGCTCCTCCATCCTCCGTCTCACAGCCCGCCAATCACGATTCATCCAAAAGTAGGGACGAACAACGTAGACATCGAGCATTGGAGCATCAATTTCACCTGGCTCAGCAAAAGGCACTGGCCTCAGGTTCAACCGTCTCCTTACCCGCAGCTTCCAGGTCATCCCCTGCCGCCCATTCCCTGCAGGAGACTGGTCATTGAACTGACTCTGGAGAGGGGGTTTCTCCACCCGACTCAGACAAGAGTGCTCAGGTGGCTTCCACAGCTGTGACCCATCAGCCTATGACAGGGTCTGCCTCTCAGTTGCCCACTGGCAGTACCTTTCTTGTGGCAACCTTTACCCCCACTGCCACAGGCCTCCGTCAAGTGGAGGGTTCACATTCTAACCTGGCCCTCGACGTTCAATCCATTGTGGTGGCTATGATCTCCAGCCTCCTTGCGACAGGCGCTCTGCCCCCTTCTCCTACTCCGGTCTCACAACCACCTCCTCAGCCCCGCAACCACTTCAGCTCTTTACCAGGACTACAGCTGCTATCAGGAGTCAATCCATACTGAGGACTCCAGTTGGGATGACGACAATCATAGGGAGTCTGAATTTTCTGAAGACAAGGGCCTTTTACCAGACAGACCTCTGCTTATCAGGCTTTTCTGTCCGTCCCTGTTTAAATCTCTACTCCATAAAGCCAAGGTCTCCACTAACTTGGCAGTTCCTCCTGATCAGCAGACCACCTCGACGTCTTCTCTCCCTTCCAATGGTCTGTTCAATGTTCAGACAGCGGCGCAGGACTTCAAGACATTAACAAGTTGGTGGCGCCGCAAAATACTCCGCCAATGCGTCCTTGGACACGGCTAAGTTCGCCTCCAGGTCCCTCACTGCCATTGTTGCCTCCCGCCGCCTTCTGTGGTTACGTCAGTGGAGAGCAGACACCAAATCAAAGTGGCAACTGGCTTCTGTCCCGTTTAAAGGGACAAATCTGTTTGGAGATGCGCTTACTCCCATCCTAGTCGAGGATAAGGACAAGCAAAAAGTGATTCCGTCTTCGTATAGATGGGGGGACGGATGTTATTCCCCGTATCCTCAGCGGCTGCCCTTTCGGGCTGATTCCAGACCCAGCAGGTCCTATCAGTACCGTCCTTCCAACCAAGGGTTCTACAGACCGTCTGACAGATCCAACTTTCGGGACAGAGACCGCCGACAACCTTCTTCCAAGAAGCCTTTCCAAGGAACGGGCAACTGTCCCTTCCGGAGCGGGAAGTGACTATCCCCACTCAGCTCCCATTGGCGGTCGACTTCATCTTTTCAGGGACCAATGGGAGTTGACCACTACGGACGCCTGGGTCCTGCAAACCGTGCATCTCGGACTTACCTTGGACTTCCGCTTGAACCTCCACCCAGGTTCGTCCAGTGCCCCGTTTCAAAAAACCCGGAAAAGAGATTGATGGAGGCAGAAATCCAGCATCTCCTGGACATTCAAGCCATAGAGCCGGTTCCTATAGAATACCGGGGACTGGCTTCTACTCCATCTTTTTCCTGGTAACCAAGAGTTCCGGGGGGTAGAGCGGGATACTGGATCTAAAAATTACCATCAGTTCAAGATGCAAACTCTACAGTCAATATTGGATTGTATTTGACCGGGAGACCTGATGACTTCTATAGACCTGAAGGAGGCCTACCTGCACATTCCATCCATGCAGCACACCGTTGTTTTCTTTGATTCACCTATGCCAATCGGCATTTCCAGTACCGGGCCATGCCATTTGGCCTTTCATTGACTGCCCGGACATTTACGAAGATGTTAGCTGCCGTGGCCACCTCCTTCAGGCAGATCCCCATACGACTCTACTGCTACCTGGACGACATCCTCATTCTGTCGTTGTCTCCCGGTCAGGCTGTGCGGGATCTCGAAGCAGTGACCTCCCTGCAGTTACATGGCTTCACACTGAACCTCGACAAGAGTCATCTCCACCCGACCCCCCGAATCTTACACTTGGGGGTGGTCTTGGACTCACAGTGGGGCATGGTGTTTCTATCTAAGGACCGTTGACTCAGCATCCGCACCTTGGTGTCTCAGGAATTATCACTCCCACGGGTGCCACTGCTTTTTTTGTCAACTCTGCTGGGAAAAATGATATGTATATCTATCATTCCATGGGCGAGATTCCATTCCCAGCCACTGCAACGGTACCTCCTGCCCTTTCAGAAAACACGTCGCAGCAACTCCAGCTCACGAGTTCGGTTACTGGCAGAAGTGCGCTGTTCCCTACACTGGTGGACCTCATCGTCCATGCTCAATGGATGTCTGTTCCAAGACCGCCTCAAGTGACAGTCACCACAGATGCGAGCCTGACGGGGTGGGGCGCCCATCTTCAGTCCCATGTTGCACAGGGCCGCTGGTCTCCAGCGGAATTAGACAACGACATCAACTGGCTCGAGCTTTGTGTGACCAGGCTCGCCCTCCTTCGTTTCCAACCCCTTGTGGAGAGTCAACATGTCCAGATACTCACGGACAATGTGACAGCGAAGGCGCATGTGAATCGTGAGGGAGGAACGTGGTCCGCACCTCTGATGGAAGAGGCAACCAGACTTCTCGCCTGGGCAGAGCAGCACACTTGGTCGTTGACGGTGGAGCATATCTCCGGGACCGACAACCTTCAAGCCGACTGGCTTAGCACACAACAAATCGATCACGCAGAATGGTACCTCCACCCGTCCCTCTTCCACAAACTGTCAGCCAGGTTTGGTCGCCCTGTCCTTGACCTGTTTGCACATCCAAACAACGCCCAATTCCCGAGATTCTTCTCCCGGTTCCAGTGTCCCATGGCAGAAGGCGTCAACGCTCTTCACTGTCCCTAGTCTCAGAGTCTACTTTATGCCTTCCCTCCCCTCCTGCTTCTGCTGAGGATGATCCGGAAGATTCTTCTGGAGAAGGCGGATGTCCTCCTTGTCGCTCCACACTGACCACGCAGATCATGGTTCACGGACCTGGTGAGCCTCTCGGTTGCCCCATCCTGGCGGATTCCAGGTGACAGGATTTCTCTCAGCCAGGGGGTCATACTGCATCCAGAGCCCCAATGGCTGCAGTTGACCATCTGGCACTTAAGAGGATCTGCCTGACTAAGGGCAACCTTTCGGAGGGGGGTTATCTCCATCATCCAGGACTCCAGGCAGCCTTCTACGACAAGGATATACGCTACCTGACATTCCTTCTGTTCCTGGTGCGCATCCAAGCATTCCGATCCGACTACAGCCTCTGCATCCAATGTGTTGGAGTTCCTGCATGCTGGCTTCGATAAGGGCCTCGCTCCAAGCATGCTCCGCAGACACATGGCAGCCCTGGACACAGTTCTCTCCGACGGCTATGGCAGCTCCCTCTCTCGCAACACACGGATTCGGTCTTTCCTGAGGGGTGCTTCTAATCTTCGCGCTCCCAGGGTTCACCGTTAGGGACCTTCCGCTTGTGCTCCAGGCCCTTACCTCCTCTCCCTTCGAACCCTTGGGATCCATTGGGCTATGCCTTCTCACCCTCAAAGTCGTCTTCCTGGTCGCAATAATGTCCACGTGACGGATTTCGGAGTTAGCTGCCCTGTCGGTGAGAGACGATTTGTGCGTATTCCATTCTAATAGAGTCGTTCTTCGGATGGACCCCTCCTTTCTGCCGAAAGGAGACTCACTATTCCATCGTGCGCAGGAACTGCTCCTCCCGGATTTCTGCCCCAATCCGAGATATCCGTTAGAAGGCCAGTAGCATACCTTAGACATTCGGAGGGCCCTCTGTCGATACATCAAACGAACCGCACCCTTCCATCGCTCCGAAGCCCTATTTTTCTCATTTTTCCGGCGTCACTGGGCAAGAAAGTTTCCTCTACCACCATAGGAAGATGGCTGAAGGCCTGCATTTGTAAGGCTTACACCCTGAAAGGCAAGCCCCTACTGGGAAAGATCCTACCGCACTCTACTAGAAGTGCATCTACAACCGCTGCATGGGCGACTCAAGCTTCTGTTTCTGAAATATGCAGAGCAGCCACATGGACGACCTTGTCTCCATCAGACACTATAAAATTGACTCCTTTGCTGCGGCTGACGCTTCCTTTGGTCACCGGGTGTTGCAATCTGTTACTGCCTTGGTGATTACCCTGGACCTGTCTGATGTCCCCCCCTGATGGAACTTGCTTGGGTATATCCCACACTTTGGATTCTCCAAGCAGCGACTGGAGAACGGACGTTGCTTACCTGAACGTCCCTTCTCGGCACACTGCTGGAGAATCCAACCCACCCTGCTCATTCTGTCTTCAGGTCCAGTTGACTCTGGTTACTGACTTGCCGTTTGGACTCCTCATTCTATCTTCGTGAACAAAACTGACATCAGCCGAGCAGAGGAGGCGGAACCAAGACAAAATTTAAAGGAACATACACTCAGTCTCTGACTAACATACAGTGAATAATCCCACGCTTTGGATTCTCCAGCAGCGCACCAAGAAGGGACGTTCAGGTAAGCAACGTCTGTTTTCCCCTAAATGTTTGGCTATCTTAAGGTTAAATGTTCAATAAAGGCAGAAATATGTTCTATGTATATTATATACACACACACTATTTTGTAGCAATACTCTTATAGCCAACTCTGTGGCATTTAAACATTGTTCTCATTCTTAAAACAAACTAAAATATACAGCTACCAAAAAAAATATATATGCTGTCATTTGGCTGCAGTAGTTTTTGTAGCACAGTCTTTCTACTTTCCAAGCTTGTACCATTTTAACCCATCCTCCCAAGGCAGCAGTTTTAACTAACCTCTTCATTGCAAAAGGCCCTTCCTGATTTTCTTACAATTTATTGGTTCGATTTATATGACGCCCTTCTCCGGAGACTCAGGGTGGCTTACAATGCGTTAAGCAATTTAATCCATACGTAAGATAAACCAATGTTCAGTTAATTATGGAATTCCTAGTATTGTAATATATTTTATATTGTTTTTGTTTATTTTTCAGAATATGGTTCAAGTTAAGATTCAATAGTTTTAACATTGTTTACATTACTTTTTAACCTGTCTTTTCTCAAACTACATCAATAATATGCTAGAATTTTATATTACTAAATACATCAGAGAAATCTCTGTGCAGTATTTAAGGTATTTTGTCTACAAATGAAGGCAAATATATGTGCCTAGGATAATGTTGCAAGATCCAGTCTGGATCAGTCTCTGGGACCAAATGTTTACTTTTCTGAGCTTTTGGACTCCTGCTGCAGCCCCTTTTCAGGGAACTTCTAAGAGAAATTAGAGAGAGTTCTCTGAAGATGGGTTCCTGCAGGAGTCTGAAAGAGTAAATCTCTAGTCCTGGTGATTGACCCAGATTGGATCTTGTACTTTCTCTTCCTTTCAAAAAGGGTATCTGAAGATTTTCTTATTAAATGTCAATCAGTTCTAGCCGTCTATTCCCATACATCCACAAATACATCCACACACATGCTGAGTGTACCGGAAATTAGGCTCCATAGGCTAATCACAGTTCAGTTTGTTTATTTGTTTATTTATTTCTCAGGAAAAAAAATGTTTTTGTATTTAGGAATGTTCAAAGGTCACATGTCAAATGAGAAAGGAAATGTTTATAAGCAAATAACAACCAAATTGTTTATAGTTCAATTCATGTAATAAATTATCTGTGGAGCCTGACTTTTGGTATACCCTGTATAGGCAGGTGTGCACACAGACACACAAAACCATACATTACACTGTATGTGTGTGTACAGTGTACACATAGACAATACTATGCCACATGGTTTTAGTTACCATTCCTGAAGGTTATTTAATCTTATTTAAAAAATATAAGTGTGAACACTATTTCTCATATTTAACACTCCATTATAGATGAGAAGTAGGAGTTCTACAATGTGTTGGCCTGTAATAAATATTAATTGTAGTAATTTTAGAGAACTAGGTCAATTTTTGCATTTTTCTGTTTTTTTCCTCCCTTGTGTTTGGATTAGAAACATTTGCAAATATGATTGTTGTCTGTGAATCATAAATATGTTTAGAAGTAACAAACTGAAATCTCAATCCTCAATGAGGATTCTAAAACAAGTCTGAAATTTACAAACTTCTGCAGTTGTCTAGTGCAGCAAATCTAATTTGGCTATATGCAAAATGTAGTCACAAAACCTTTGAGATAACATTCGGTATGTATATTGTGAAATACACCAGATTCAGTTCGGTAGCTTAAAATTCAGTTTTGTAATCATAGCATCCTTCAAATATTGAAAGATGAACTTGATTTGAAGTCTTTTGCAAAGTACAGTATTGATAAACTATCTTATGGTGTGCTGATCTGTCTACTGTATTACTGCCAGGAAGCTTTTGAAGACTTGGTGGAAAAATTCCCCCAGTGCTCCTGTTTTGACTCAAATTCTGAGACCTTAGTAGAAAAATCCCTCTATGTTCCTGTTTTGACTATAAATTTTTGAGACTTTGGAAGAAAAATTTCCCAGTGCTTCTGTTTGGATTCAAGTTAGCCTTTCAGCTGAACCTTCTCTGCATAAAAGTCCTCAGAATGGTGGCCCTTGGTATAGCAACTAATTCTTCAGCAATGAATGTTTAACAAGGTGTTTTGCATTTATCGATTCTGAAATTTTATCCACCACACATTGCTGCTGATAGAATATCTAATATTTATATTTGGAATGATTTGGATGGCATTAAGGGAAAAAAAGACATAGATTATTATACAGATCATTTCAACATATATTTTTTTAAAAATAGAATTTAATTTACACTAACAAGATGCTAGTGTCAGGCCTTCATTGTACTACAGGGTTCATCGAACATTCACTGTCAGTCTTTTATTCAAATCTGCATTTCTTGACTTCCACCCACTGTAACAATTTCTGTTGCTTTCATGTGCTAAGCACTTTCACAAGATGATGGATATGCCAAGCTGCAGGTACTAAATTGGGGCAGGCAGCCTTAATGACAGCAGATACAGTTCATGAATGGAATTTCAAGTCTAGAAACTGCTGCTACCAAACTTAATTAACTTTAAAGATTCTGATTGGTTAAGGAAATTAAATTCATGTGTAATCAAGTACAATCTGTTTAAATGCAGATAAATTGAAAAGCAAGAAGCATATGAGAAACAAGAATATTAGTTTTAACATGATTTTAATTTTGTAAATGTAAAAAAAAAAGCATTTTAGTCAGTTAAAAGGTAATTTCTTGAGTCAACCCTTTGTTAAATATTGCTTATAATTTCCTAGATGAGAGGAACCATAAAGTCCTCAAGTCCAGCATATTCTTGCAAGGAGCAGTTACAATTTTTTCCAATGCAGCCTGCAATTTCTAAGCATAGTGTATGAGCAAATGGACTGTAAAAAGTAACTTTTTCTGCCTCTGTGAAAAAGCCTTTCATGGAGTCAAATGCAGCTAAATTTATTTCATGTTCTTGAATGTATTTTAGTGGAAATATTACACAGTGTGGTTCCCTTATATTATGTTTATATCAGTTTTCAAACTTTTTAATATAGTTTATAATTTTGGGGAAATTATATTCTATATTATTTTTATTATTTTTATAAAAATAATACATATACTACCGTGTTTCCCCAAAAATAAGAACCTATCTTACATTTTTTTGAACCCTGAAATAAGCGCTTGGCCTTATTGCCATGCGCTCAAAAGCCCGATTGGTCTTATTATCAGGGGACGTCTTATTTTGGGGGAAACAGGATAGAATCAAACTTTTAATGTCCAACTGGACATTTTGTTTTGTATTTGGCCTATGCATCAGTCTCTCTCTCTCAGCCCAACCCACCTCACAGAGTTATGGTGAGGAAAATAGGAAAAGGAAGGTATGTTTGAATATGTTTGCTGCTTTGAGTTATTTATGAAATTAATAAAGGCAAGATATAAATAAATAAATTATTCTAATGGAAAAATTAAATATCTTATTAGCAAATCTGTTTTTCCATTATTATTAAGTAAATCCACTCAGGTATCATAACTGAGGTTTTGGGGGATTGTTTAGTAACATAGCATTTCTCATGTTACCTAAAATAGTTTTACTTCAATACTACTGCTGTATTTTATCAAATGCATGATTTTAATGAACTGCATCTGAAACATTAACATATTCTTATTTTTATTTGTCCAGCATTCACAAAGCTGATTACTGTCAATGGACAAGACTATCATCTTCAAGTGGTAGACACCGCCGGGCAGGTATTAGTTTGGGTTGGGAATTTTCAAATTGCGTTTTGTGCTGATGTCCTTGAAGAACCGTGTTACGATCAAATGGGTTCAGTCTTTTTAGTGTTACCTTCTTCACACACATTATTGTAATACAAAGAATCCAGTGGTTAGGAGGCTGGAGTTGTACATGCTGGTCCCCCACCTCCCTTCCCGGCTCTTTCCATTCCTTTCTCCTGTCCCATTGTTCCGTGGTCTCCCTCTGTTGAACATGAACATCTGAACACCTGCAGTCCTGGAGCATGTGCAGGAGCACTGTGCTTTCGTTCAATCAAGCACATGGAAAATGCTTCTTTAGATGTCCCTGCTAAATATGGGAAGGAGGGACATGAGTACATTGGGATTGAGCTTCATCTTCATGTCTGTCCTCCCCGTTTTAACTTTCCAAGTTCACTAAGATCCCAAACAAACAAGAGCAAAAGCCACTATCAAGTCAATTCGACAGGATTTGTCCAACCCAAGTCCTGGGGAGAACCATAACCTAAGAAAATGTCTCACACAAGACCATCTGTAATTCTCAGATGGACAAAGGAAGTGGCAAGATTCTGTTGCCACAACCTAATAATATAAGTAGTATTGGCAAAGTCTATCTCCAATAGGCAGTCAAGAAAATGCTCTGGTAAATGGCCATATCTCTGAAAGGTGCTTGGACTGGCTAGGAAGGCAACCAAAATAGAACCTTTAGAACTTTGGAAATGTCTCATAATAAGCAGCAGGATTAAAGTTCAGATCTTTGGAACTTTACCATTGTTTGGTCCGGCCTTTTGTGCAATACTATTTATGTCCATTCTGGGTTTTGCTATAAACTGAAGTCTGAAGGGTTTTTTAAAAACCTTTGTAATGCAGTTGAATATGTTCAAAGTTGCTAAAGTAGATTATCTAATTTTGCATTCTTAACAGCAAAAATATAAAATCGATAAATTGTAAATCTAGTTTATGTAATAGTTTATTTTAATAGTCTTCTTGCAACTCAATTTTAATATAGCAACCTGGGAATGCAAAGTCCAGTATTACCAAATTCCCATTTAGCATTTGTCAAAATCATTGGTTATAAACTGGACATACCATTTTCAGTAATACTGTTTCTATGCCTTATATTTTCAACTGATTTCTTGCTGACCCTTGTACAGGCATTGAAATCTTTCAGCTATGCCTGGAATTTCAAGCGTATAAGCAGTGAAAAGATGTCAGTTTGTATACATTCATGTATGGTGTTCCAATGTTGTGATGATTGTGTTTAATCTTACGCATCAAAGGTAAGTCTGTTTGCTACAGAACTTCAATATAAAGTTTTATCTTCCAACAGGATGAATATTCCATATTTCCTCAGACCTATTCCATAGACATCAACGGCTACATTCTTGTTTACTCAGTCACTTCAATAAAAAGGTAACTTATGTTCCTATATACTATGTATACTATATACACTATAACTTTGTTGTCTAATTTTGAGCTGTTTTAATCTGTGCTTCAGTCTTTCCATAAAAACAAAGATCTGTTTTATAGGCTGTGGTTGCTTTTATATGCATTGAGGAGTTATAGCACATGAGCATAAATACATACTATAATGGAAGGCTTAAAAACAGAAGAGCTAAATTGTATTTTATACTTTTCCCTCAAGTTGCCAGTTTCACTACTGTTCCTCACCAGTTTGAACCTACAAGGAAAAAATATGTGGCCAGAGCAGTGACTGTGCTACCTAATGTCAAAGTGAGCTTTTAATAAAGTTAGGATATAAGTTGAGTAAAGACAGTTAGTACAATTACAATCAGATTTATAGTACATGTTTAAAGTTATGGGCATCTGAGATTCTTCATAGTCTAAATACTAGTCTAAACACGGGCTTCTAAACTACATATGTGTGAGTTCTGAATTGTCTCAACGTTATCCATTATTTTAGATAACACATTTAAAAATTAAATAATGAAACAAGTAAAAATATCCAATGATTATGCAGGAACTTGAAAAGGAACTTTCTGATCTGTTTCTCACACTTTGCCCTAGCAAGCAAGGGGTGATAATTTATTCCAGTATAGTACTGAATTCTCCACTAAATTGGCATTTGCTCTTTTTTGCCTCCTGAAGCAAAAACCTTGGTGCTTTCTTAGGGCAGTTAGAACTTGAGAAGCTAAATCCCATTACTCTAAATATAAAACTTTTTGCCTTTAGTTCATTCATGTATATAAGGTTATATTGTAATATTTCCAATCTACTGCTGTCTGATTGTGTGTATAAAATAAGGCAGACAGGCAGAATTAACACTCAGACCAATCTCCATATTGGAGATTCTGGCCTAGGATGTATTTATACAGGGCAACAGAGAACAAAAAATTTTAATGGACCAAATAACCTCAGCTTCTGAATTGGTACTGAGGCCAACACTGGAAATTTCCTTTGCTGGAACTCTGCTTCATCTGATGGGACTCAATTATCACTTTCTCATATGTGTGTATTCTTGGCTGCAGGGGATACAAAATCTTTTACTTTTGTTTTTTGAAAACATTTAAAATAGGCTTTTGGCATTGCAGCTAGTTGGAGAATTAATAAAAGTTGTGAAGCGGTAATCTTTGGTTTCCAAATTAATATGCTGAAAACTTTTGAGAGACTTCTTACATGCAAATGATCTTTTTTTTATTAAAGCCTTTTCTTTCTGCAGTGGCTTTCAACAGATCTGTTTATGGTTTATTGATTTCAAAGATTAGTTTCATAAGGATGTTTTGCCCCCTACAATGATTGATCTTGTGTGAAGTGGCCAAGTATATATATCCATTTTCCAATTGACCTTGATAGGGTTGGGGTTCCCCACTCTTGCCTTGGCCTGCTATATGCTTGTAAGCCACTGCCTTCCCAATTCCATGGATGCCCAGCCTTTCGAGATGGCATGCATAGGCATCCTCTCATAGAAACATAGAAAACTGATGACAGAAAAAGATCTAGTGGTTTGTCGAGTCTGCCCATTGAGTTTTTGTTGTTGTTGTTGTTGTTGTTGTTTTCTTTTATCTATTATTTTATTATTTTAATTTTTGACATTTTGCATCCAGTTAGAAATTCTAAACCTGTTTTTAACAGAAAATGCTGTGATTTTTGAAAATATAAGAACTATGCATAGCTTATTAACATTTTTGAATTAAAATGACTGAAATCTCATGAGATTAGGTGGCAGACCCAGGTTCTTGTAATATTCGACTACTTCCTTTTGTTTCAGAGCAACTGTAAGTGCCATATTACTTATCCCCATTTATACAGCACAGGTAGTCCTCAACGTACGACCACAATTGGGACCAGAACTTCCATCTCTAAACAATATGGTTGTTGAGTAAGCTGCACCCAATTTTATAATCTTTTTTGCCACAGTTGTTAAGTGAATCACCAGAGTCATTAGGTGAATCATAGTTACTAAGTGAAACTGCCTCCACTGCCTTGGTTTGTCAGAAGCCAGCTGGAAGGTCGCTAATGGGGATCACATGACCCCAGGACTCCACAACCGTCATAAATACATGCCAGATCCAAGTGGCTGAATTTTGATCATGTGACAGTGAGGATGCTGCAACAGCTGTTAAGTACAAGAACTGATCCTAAGTCACTTTTTTAGAACTATCTTAACTTAGAATGGTTGTTAAATGAATGATCAAAAGCTAAATATACAGACTTTCATTTATCCTGAAATATATGTCCTGCATTTTGGTATTATTATCCTTTTCTGCTTTTCCTTTGTTCCCATCTGGGTTTCCTTTCTTGGTATTTTATTTCTTTGTTTTTATGCTTCTTGTATTGTTAATTGGTTTTTAATTTTATTAATGCTTTTAACAACTTGTAAACCTAGAATTTCTGGGAGTCGGGCAGCATACACATTTTAAAAATAATAATATTAATGTAAAATAGCCCCCTTATTTTGAATATGCAATCATTTTGTTTAGTTATGAGATTTTACCATTTTTTAAATAGTGAAATTCATACACAGCTTAATTAACATTTCTTACCATGGATAAATTGGGCTAAAGACTAATTGATCATTTCAAAATGTATCTCTATGAGAATGTTATCATTGACAAGTTTTCACTGATTATGTATGGACTAATTTTTTCCAGGTCTGGTTTGGCACTGGAGTGCCGGGTCACCAAATCTCTTTCTGCTCCAGACAACCCACTGCCAGAAATGACCCAATCTCCCGGGAAGGTTTCAATTTACTCTCTGGAAAGACAGAATATTCTTTCCAGCCATCATCCTTATTTTTCCACATTTATTTCTAGACAAATAGACACTCTTAACAGTTTAATAGAATAATTTGATCTATTTAAAACTATTTGTAGATTGGGTAGAAATGTTACGAGTATAACTTTGATTGTAAGATATAATGTCATCCTTTTATTTTGCAGTTTTGAAGTGATTAAAGTTATCCATGGCAAGTTACTGGACATGGTGGGAAAAGTCCAGTAAGTAGCAACACAGTAATTTTCATTCCACATTTCATTTTTTAAATTGTTTGCAATTGTTTTACTCCCTATGAATTTGATTCTATTCTGAAATCAGGTGTATATTTTTTCTTCCACAGGATTCCCATTATGCTGGTTGGGAATAAGAAGGACCTGCATATGGAACGGTATTGAATATTTCTTTTTAAACAGGAAGGTTCTGCTGCAGTCATGTTAAACTTAAAATATAGTGCAGTGTTTTAGGAGTCTTCATGTTTCCCCCCCTCCATGTATTACCTTGGACACAAAATTTTCATCTGATTCTTTTTTCCTGGCTTTTATTTGCCTATGCTTGTAAACCCAACTAAGCTTGGATCATTGGCCAGTCAATGACCTATTTAGCTGAAGGCAAGAATCGCAGGCCGCCAAGGACATGCTATATTTATCCTACATTTATCATTTTTTCCAAGGGTCTTGGGGTTATTCAGGTTCAATCTCACAGGCTCCCTATGTAGCTGGTTAGATTAAGACCACGTAAGAGGTTCAGGTTCACCCAGTGATCTTCACAGGATATGTAGGAAATCTAGTGTTACCTAAATTCTTGACTTGCTTTCTAGTTCTACAACAAATCCATGTGACATTCATGTTTGTGCATGCCCATACACTCGCACTCTCTTTATGGGGCAAGCAGATAAAAATGTGTACTTGTTGTGAAAATGAATATTTTTCATTACATTAAGGCTTGATCAGGGATAGATCTGGGGTAATAGTTCATTGACAGCTGTATTTGCCAGACAGATTGTTCTGAAGTTTTATCTTCTCTCTTTTGCTTCTCTTTGCATGTTTTATCAAACTTGAGGTTTTTCCTGGCACATCATTTCATGCATTACAATTATTCTTGAAAATGTTATCTACATTCCTTGCTTCTTATTCAGGTTATTCTTAAGCACCAAGGTCATTGTTGCCACTGCTACATCTACCAGTACCACTGCATTGAGAATTTTGGCCAGTTTCATGGCTTTTCAAGATGCTTGCAATAAGCTGAATTAATATGACTATCATTGAAGACATGTAGCGTTTCTTCATTGGACTTGTGTGTTGCAGCAATGAAGCTGCAGAGGTTTCTCCCTGTCTCAGTTGCTTTCTCTAACCCAACATTCCCCAAATGCATTGGGATACAACTCCCGTAACTTCTTGCAGTTGACTTGTTGGGTTCCATAAATCATCTAAGAACTCACTATATCTGGAAAAATTGGGCTAGCTGGAAAAGTCGCTTAGTGTCAGAGATATTTATATTTGCTTGTGTGAGGCTTGGGGCTGGGCTATTGGAAGGACTGCCTATCCTATTACATCCACCTGGCAGACAGGATGGGAAGGCAAAGCTTGTTATGGATCCCATCAATTAGGGATGTACATCTGGCAGTACCACCAAAAGGGCCTTCTCAGTGGTGGCCGCTTCTCTATGGAACATAACCCCCCCCCCCCCCCCCCCGTTATGGTTGGCCCCACCCAGTTGCTTTTCCAGAAGGCCCTAAAAACCTGGTCTTGTCAGCAGGCCTGGGAACCCCAAATGGAGACAGAGGAATCAAATAGCTGATTTCATTGTGTTGTTGTACTGTAGGGGGTGAGTATAGATTTTTTAATGGGTTTTGATTACATGGTGGATTTTTTTAAAAAAAATGTTATTTACCCAACATATATGTAAATTGGGTAGCTATGCAGTTGTGGATGACTTAAACCACAACTGAGCCAAAAATTGCCATTGCTAAGTGAGACAGTTGTTCTGTGAGTTTTGCCTCATTTTATGCCCTTTCTTGCCACAGTTGTTAAGTGAATCTGTCTTCCGCTATTGATTTTGCTTGTCAGAAGATTACAGAAGATGATCACATAACCCTGGGATCTCTGCAAGTGTCATAAATATGAGCCAGTTGTCAAATGTCTGAATTTTGATCACATGACCCATGGGGGTATTGAAACAGTTGTAAGTGTGAAAACTGGTTATAAGTCACTTGTTTTAGTACCATTGTAACTGTCACTAACGGCCGTTAAAGGAATGATTGTAAGTCAAAGACTACTTGTATAAATTTATTTAATTAATAAATATTTAATGTTTGAGCCAGAACTCCTAATTATGATAACTTCACATTTTTTAATATTCTTTTAGAAGAAAGATTCCCCAAATAATGACCCTTTTTGAACTGGTCAGTACAGGACTCTGCAAAATGTATGGCATTTCCCTAATGGGCCCAATTGGCTGCTCCAAAAATAACACACAGCAAATTGCTTGTGAAGCTGTTGTAATGTGCAATTGGAGATGGTGCCTAAATTTTATGTGGGTTGCATAACTCTGTAATGAAAATGACTGTAGATTGGTTTTCCCATGCAGTGTTGACCCACACGGTCAAAATTCAGATGCTTGGCAACTGACTCATATTTATGACGGTTGCAGTGTCCTAGGGTCACATGATCACCTTTTGCGACCTTCTGACAAGGCTACAAAAATCA
The DNA here is from genome assembly GCA_012654045.1 of Ptyas mucosa. Lineage (NCBI taxonomy): Eukaryota > Metazoa > Chordata > Lepidosauria > Squamata > Colubridae > Ptyas > Ptyas mucosa. Next base: position 740,341 of record WNWU01013384.1, on the reverse strand, counting down.
TACACCAGGACTCCAGGGCCAAACCATCATTGAACTACTGGGTTAGCAGATGGGTGTTCTTCCTATCATAAGTCTCTCACAACAAATTGCCTTTTTCTCCCATCTCCATTCCAGGGTGATCAGCTATGAAGAAGGGAAAGCTTTAGCAGAATCATGGAATGCAGCTTTCCTGGAATCTTCTGCTAAAGAAAACCAGGTAACAAAATATATATTCAAATCCCATTTTTGAAATTGAGCAAGAGAGAGACAGAACACTCTCAAGAGCTTGTAAAAATATTATTATAATTATTAAAACTTTTATGCCACCGAATTCTCAACAACTCTGGGTAAATAGCAACAGACCAGCTTTCAACCTCATACAATTTTGCACAGCAATCCAGTCAATTAGTTTATGGATGTGCAGAAGATAAAATAATTTGTCTTTATTCATTTTTGTGGGGGTCATTTTGCTTCTATTTTTATTTATATTAGAAATGAATATATGCCACACATTTTTAAAAATACGTATATCCCATATAGTTAAATGCTGTTTGTTTATTGCAGCAGCATTCTTATCTGCTCATACGCACTCTTGTTTGGTTGCTTTCATAACCTGATGCTATTCCACATTATTCCACGTTTAACTGGAACAGGCACAGGGAATAACCCCTGTTTAATTAAATTTTTTAGAAATTTGGTAATATGTGTTTTGTGATTCATGTTAGTCCTTTCTTCTATATTGCTTTTGTTTTTACAGTACTTTTAAGAAAGGAAACATTTTCTAAAGAGGCTTAAACAAAAATGAAGTCAGTCTTCCTACAACTTGCTAATGATCCTTTTTCAAGGGGGAAAATTCAAGGCTGCCATTTATTTGACTCTTTCTGTCACAAGTCACCATATATTATCCATTTCAGCCAGCAAGGCTATTGTGAAACTGTTACAGACATCAGAAACTGAATCCACTTGATTCCAATTGCCTAAAATGTTTTTTAAAAAGGTAAAAGAGGATTAGGGTAAGAACCACTATTTTCCATGGCCCGTCAGGGCAACTTAAGCTAGAGTGTGAGATGAAAAGCTATTATGAAGTGGAAAACTAGTTCAAGGGTGCCACACCTTGGTGACTTTAAGACTGGTGGACTCCAACTCCCAGAATTCTCCAGCCAGCATAGATCATTCCATTTTGAAATAAACTGAAAAGGGTATTACTACTTTTCCACTCAATCCCATGCAGCCTTATGTCATGGGGTTTGTACCTGGATTAATAATTATCATTAATAATGATGCTACTTACTACTACCCGGCAGTAGTAAGGCTTGCCCTGGCCCAGTGGGTGAGACCAGCTATTTGTAACATACTCAACAAATGACAAACCACTGCTTATCTATTAAGATGAGAATAGATTTTCCTTGTTTCTAAACTCCTGATTCAATAATAGGATTTTTTTTTCATCAAAACAATATTCCTAGAGATTCTTTCCTAAAGAGAAAGTGACTTACAGGTTTGAAATCTGTGTAGAAAAAATTGTTAATTCGTTGTCAATACAGTTTAGGATTGTGCTAAAGTAATATTCAGGAGAAATAAATTAACTAGCTCCTTATGGACCATTTATATATAGAGAGAAATACATTGATATGGTGAATATGTTCATTTGATTTTAGATTTTAAAATGTCTGATGAGACCCTATGCACATCTGGCCATAAATAAAACACCGTTCAATTACTTGTTGTATTACATTTTAAGATGCCCAAGGGATCATTTGAGTCCATGGAACAAATTAGACTGGAAGCCCAATTCAAAATTACACCTGGTTGACAAATAATTCTTGCAATATAAGGAGACAGGCATTGGATTTGCTATTGGGTGGGCTTTGCTAATTACTGGAACCAATATTTTCTCCTAGTGCATTTTCTGGGCAACTGTTTCTTCTTCAGTCCCAACCCTCAAATACATTTCAGTGCATGTTTTAAAAACAATAGAGGCAAAAATGCTACTGAAAATCAATGGCATGGTAAGAGGCAGATTATTTTCATCAGGCCACAGAAGGCCAGTACTTGGTTAGAAAATCTGTAGTTCTTGGATTGCTGTTCCTGTGTATTCCTCATTGTTGCTTCCCTCAACTTGATGATTTCTGGATAGGCTAAGATTACATTTCTCTAAATTTGCTGCCAAAACCTCCATGGCCTCTGTGACTTTCAAAGGACAGGCGCAGTATCTAATCCACACCATTTAACCACCAACACTGACACTGGGTATTAATCATCGTTCTAACCCAAAAGAAGAAACTCTGTACAGTTATGCATTGGGTTCTTAGAAGATCTCCTTCTGTTTCCTTCTTTCAGACTGCTGTGGACGTTTTCCGGAGGATAATTTTGGAAGCAGAGAAGATTGATGGAGCATCTTCACAAGGGAAATCTTCCTGCTCAGTGATGTGACTGCACACTGGAGGCTCTAAAGTGGGGATATGTCTTCTCTCTAAAGAAGCAAACTGCCTGTTCCCCTCACAGTGAAACTACGCTTTTTATTCTGTTAACTTGAACTATATACACTCAATTTGAGACTTTTCCCTTCTGATTATGTTAAAGTCTGACTCAGAAAGGCTTCATTTTCATTTTCAAATTTTAAGCAATCATATTTTCAATTTATATATTTCTTAATATTATGACCAAGAATTTTATTGGCATTAATTTTTAAGTGTAATTGGATTAGAATAATCATCCAGATGAAGCATATTGTTACACTACTAACTAGGCTTAAATATCAGTGTTTCTTTGTGTTCAATGTATACTTGTAAATAAAATACTGCAAATTAGGTGTGCATCTTGTTGACGTTCTTTCAGGATTGTAGTTCTTTTCACATTAACAATGCTTTGCCCAGGATAATACAATTCAATGTGGTATTTCTGAATTCTGATGGTATATGTCAAAGAGAAAATTCTCGGAGGTAACTTAGAATCATAGGTCAGGAAGGGACTTTGGAGCTCTTCTAATCCAATTCCTTATCCAAGGCAGGATATCTTATTGTATCTTGGACAAATGATTGCCCAATCTTTTCTTGAAGGTGTTCTACTCATTAACTGCTCTCATTGTCGGAATTTTTTCTCCTTACTTGTATGTCCCATTGACAAGCTTCCACCCATGACTTTTTGTCCTTTTGTCCTATTCTACCCATGACTTTGTCCTGGTGCCCTAGAGAATAAATCAATATTCTCTTCTCAGTGACAGCACCTCAAGTGCTGGAAGACAGCTATCATGCAACCCTTAATCCTTCTCTTGGATAGACTACACACACCTAACTTTTTCAACAGTTCATCACATGATTTAATCTACAGACCCATTATCATTTTGGTTGCTCTTCTCTTCTCTCCAGCCTCTCAAATATCATTTTTGTATTGTGGTGACTTAAAGAATCTGGAAGATTTTGATTGACTGACTGATATATTGATATACAGTATTATATGGCTATCTCTCTCATATAGTGACTCTAGGAAGCTCATAACAATTCGTACAAAATCAGCTAAAAACAAAAGCTCCTGGCAAAAACCTCATCCTAGCCCATCTACGGTGCTTGGGGAAAGAGACAGATCTCACAGTCCTCTGGAAAGTTAAAAGGGTGGGGTTCCCTCAGACCTCAGATGGGAGGTTGTCTCAGGGCTGGGGTGATCATGGAGAAGGTGCACTTCTGAAATCCCATCAGGTACACACATTTAAGAGAGAAGAGGACCTAGAGTGTATCTCAAAGGCAACAATCCTTGCCCCTTGAGGAAAGCAACTGGTAGTCAATACAGCTGACATAGCAATGGTGTTATTTGGCACCTCAAACTGCACATGCTACTACATTCTGCACAAGTTGTAGCTACCAAAATTGTCTTTGAGGACAATCCCATGTAGAAGGCATTGTAGCTAATGGAAGATGGTCAAGGCATGGATGAGGATGAGCAAGTCTTTTTGGTTCAGGTGTCAAATCACTTCAGCTGACGAGCTTTCATAGGCAGGAGCGGGGATTACACTTCAGAAGGTGAGTGCAATCATACAGTTGAAGACTCGGCTACATGCAATCCAGAAAACAAGTCAAGTCTTCAATTGTAAGATTTCGATTGCCATCTTGACCCACCCCCACCCTGGAGATGTCTCTAATGATTGGTTCTTACTGTATGGGCAATTCATTAACTGGTGATTATATTTTAATTTGGCATTACATCTGTATTTACTCTTCTTGCTAAACGTGTTTTTTTTTTCCTTTGGAGTTTCATATTCTCACGAAGATTATTTTCAATTTGCAGATCCTTTGCTCTCTGAAATAAGGTCTGGTCTGAAAGTGGCATGACAAACTTTCCTGTAAAGCTTATCCTGATACAGTTGACTGTTGAGGTGTGTGTGAATACATCAATTGACCACTATCACTGTGAATGCGTTTTAAGTTGATGCTTTTATCCTGACAAGAGTTAATGGAAACAGACTGCAGAACAATTGTTTTAAATTGCCAGCTATTTTACTAAAGTAAACAGCGTGTTGATCACTGTGATCTTTGCTCACTTAATAGATCCTGCACGCAGTATTATAATACACATTCAGCCATTGTGAAGTTGCAATTAGGCAGAAAATTCAAATCACTTTCCTTGATGATGCCTCTTGCCTTTGTCTCCTACAGTGGCTGTAAGATATTTTGGGGGTGAATCTCTGTGCTAATTGGAAAGAGTAGGAATTTATTTCTAAGTTCTACCGCCATTTAATTTTGCTCCAAGAAGAAATTAGGACATTACAGATTCTGGACCATAAGGCTTAGAAATGGGTAGATCTGAATCAGATGATGATGATGATGATTTAAAGTATTTTAGGTGAAGATTTTTTGGAAAATTTGATAACACAATTTGTTCTTAACAAAGAAGGGATTGGCATTTTCCAAATAGCTTGAGTGCAGTACAGATAATCTACAAGAGAACCACAATTGGGGTTTGAATTTCTACTGCTAAGCAAGATGGCTACTAAATGAGTCACACTTGATTTTTACAATTTTTTTTGCCGTGGTTAAGCAAGTCAGTGATGGTTAAGTGAAGCACATGATTAAGTGGGTCCAGCTTCTACCGAATTGTCAGAAGCTGATTGGAACGGTTGAAAATAGTGATCACATGACCCCAGGATACTGCGACCATCATAAATCCATGCCAGTTGCCAAAGGCCTGAATTTTTATCATGTAGCCATGGGGATGCTGTGAGGGTCATAAAGGTGAGGGTCAGTCACACGTCTACTTTTTCAACACCATTGCAACCACAAATGTTTGCTAAATAAATTGAGGACAATTTGAATGGAATGCTTCCTGCTATTATAACAAAGGACTTAGGGCTGTTGCTGGAGACTTGATCATAGAAAATCTCAGCTTTTGATGGCTAAGAGGCTGAATCAAATTCTTCTCCAAGGCAACATCTCCATGGCCCTTGGCCAATATATTCCACATCGAAACATATAGAGGTAATCCTCAACTTAAAACCACAATTGAGCCCAAAATACCCATTGCAAAGCAAGATGGTTATTAAGTGAATTTTGCCCCAGTTTATGATCGATCTTGATATAGTTGTTAAGTGAATCATTGCATTTGTTAATTGAATCATTTGATCATTAAGCAAATCTAGCTTCCCCCATTGACTTTGCTTATCAGAAGGTCGCAAAAGGTGATCTCATGACCCCTGGAACACTGCAACTGTCATAAATACATGCTAGTTGCAGAGGTGGGATTCGCTTACCTTCCCTACTGGTTCGCAAATGTCACCACCTTCCACGCATGCTCGGCCTTCCACACATGCTCTTTGTTCGCATGTGTGCCTCCCACGCAAGCACATAGCCTCCAAAATAAATAGGATGGCATTGCGGATGGGCAGGTGGGCAGAGCCTACCGCAGTTGGCGCTACCTGTTCACCAGAACCGGCTGAATCCCACCAATGGCTAGTTGCCAACTGCCTGAATTTTGATCCCATGACCATGGGGATGCTGTAACTGTTATAAGTGTAAAAAATGGTTATAAGTCATCTTTTTTCAGTGCCATGGTAAATTCAAACTGTCACTAAATGAATGGGTATAAGTCAAGGACTACCTGTAGCATTCTGGCCCTGGGGATCCATTTAATGGCCCTGATCCTAGCAGGCACTAGATTGCAAGCTGTCCTCTGCTGTTTCTTAGGGCTCAATTTCCCTATCTCTGGAAAAAGGACAATTGCTATTAGCTTTATCCCCAGGGGTGATGTGAAGATTTAATTAGCTTATGTCCCCAAAGTGCTTTGAGCAGAGATCTTCCTGCTAATAAATGATGTGTGGGACCAAAATAGCACTTGCTAAGCCAGTTTACTTTCATTCTGAATTTGCTGATTATTTGGGAATTAACCCTGTAGTGCTCAGAACCTTTGCAAGCGCTAGAGCATGGAAGGAAAGTCAGCTCAAAGATAATAGCACTCTTCTGAATCCAAGAGAAGTTAGCTTGCCTTCATTTCTAGCACCACAAATAGGAATAACTCTTACTAAACAACAATCGTGTTTGCAGTCAAGTCCGCTCAACAGATGTGCACGCTATAACTGCCGTTGCTTTAGCAGATGTAGAAAAGTAAATTGGATTAAATGCAGAAATCATATGTTATTATGTTTACATTGTTACTAACTTATTAATGATGGCCATTCATAAAACAATTGGTTGGTAACAATCTTGTCTTGATGAACCAACTAATACATGTGATGTGATAAAGAAAGCAAAGCTACCGTGCCTTTCCAATGGCCTCAGGCTAAAAATTTTTCAGGTAATCAGTTAACACATATGGATAGCTTTTTGTGCTGTGTTTCACCAGCATGATGTTCTGGCTTTTTGGGGGGGGGGGGGGGGAAATTAGGCTTGATGGACATGCCAGATCCTCCTCCTGAAATCACAGATCAACTTGTTTTGGAAGCCTAAATGACAACAGAGAGTCCACATTCCAAAACAAATCATGTGTGCTTTTCATGTTGATTGATATTATTGTAAACATTTCTAACAGCACTTTAAAATATTAGGTCCACAGAAGCAATTCTGCAAAGAGCTTATGTTTGGTATACTGATTCCTTATCTGCTATAATTCCATACGAGGACCGGAAATATCCATGACTATTTTTCAATGTTTTATCTTACAAACTAATGTTGTTTACTGAAATCAGGATGGAACTAGTTTACTACAGATTGTTTCTGTCAGGCACAAACAACCAGACCTTTGTAGAGTTCAAGCTTACTACTGTATTATCCCACAGGTGCTTTTTCAGGAGGCAACTGGACTTTCTTGCTTTTTTTTCTTTTGGAGACGTTTCGCTTCTCATCCCAGAAGCTTCTTCAGCTCTGACAGGATGGTGAGGAATGGAGGGATTTATATTCCTTGCAGACAGCTGGTCATTGGCATCCTTTTAGAGGGTCGTTGAAGCACTTGGAGGTTTATCAGTTTCCTCAGGGTCACCTTCCATTCCCCACCATCCTGTCAGAGCTGAAGAAGCTTCTGGGATGAGAAGCAAAACGTCTTCAAAGGAAAAACAAGAAAGTCCTGTTGCCTCCTGAAAAAGCACCTTTGGGACAACCATGACCTGGATGACCGAGAATCTCTACAGATGTTTACTACTTTATTGTATTCTGCCTATTATACAGGAATTGCCAGACTGTTGGCCTTCGTCTGGGAATAGATAAAATAGGCTATATGGAGCTTAAGAGGAGGGGATCAGTTCTGGACCTCTTATGGCTGCACAAGGAGATAATTTGTTCCCTCCCTCTCTCCCCATTTCCCAACAATTTCAATGAGTCTGCTTTACAGCAAAGGTATCCATAATTGGCTTGAAGAAATGGGAAGGGACACTAGATGGCAGCAGAGGGTTTCTATAGATCTCTATTGCTAACTAGTGGATCTTTACATTTCTGCAGCCAGATCCACTATGCCTAAATTTAGCTGGGGTATTTGGAGACTGGAAGGCCAAACTGTTAGGTGGCACTATATTTAATGCTACTCTGGAGTTTCTTCTGAAGATATTTAGATATTCCAGGATAGGAAGCTTAAGTGGAAACAGACTAGGTGAGAAATAAGAGACTATCTTTTCAATATTTCTTTCTAATTTTAATTCAGTATTTGTCAACCTTGGCAGCTTGAAGATGTGTAGACTTCAATCCCCAGAATTCCCCACCAGTTAGGCTCACTGGGGAGTTCTGGAAATTGAAGTCCAACACACCTTCACGCTGCTAAGGTTGACAAACACTGTTTTAACTACTAAAGCTGTTCTAAAGGAAATAGTAAACACTGAACATTTGTTATAGAACTGCCTCATTGGAGTGATTCTTTTCTTAAATTGTCAGGTTTACATTAGAATTCCTACATCAACTGAATCTAAGCTTTGGAGTTCTTGCCAGGTAAACATGAATTATTCCCAGGATGCATTACTTGGTAGACTTGCCCCTCACCTGGTCTCCACTTTGCTCACTTAAAGAAGAATTTGCACTGTTAGTCTTTGCAACTACCATAGAAAACATCCCCAACTAAACATTCTCCATAATTAGGGAAAGTGGTTTTAAAAAAAATACTTTCTCACTATGTTTATATTTGATATCAATTTAGTATTAAAAAGATACTGCAAGGCAGAAATAAAACTTAAGCATTCCAGTGGTTTGGATGATTTCAAAGGGCAATCAGGGGAAAATCTGGAATTGTGTTGTGTCTTGCCAGTCAGAGTCGCGCAACTGGGGTGGTCCACAATGTGCAAACATTCCCTTTGAAATGCAAAGAAAGGAAAAGGGGATTGAGAAATAAAATGGAGAGCATCCTAATTAATCTAAATATACAATTTAACAGTGATGTTTACAAAGCTCCCAAGAGGAAATTTGCATTAGGAGCCACACACAGTGTTACATGCTGGAGCAAGGTTGCATATTTATTTGTTTGTTTGTTTCTGAGTTGATTCACTAGATGCAGAAGTCAATCTGTCTTGTAGGAGATGCCGTCAGCATGGATAACCAATGAATATTGGAATGGGATAACTTATTTATCCAGGTTAAGAGTTTATTAGTAGATGGAGCTTGTCCAGTGGAGCAAACCTCTCCCTTCTAGATAATCTTCCATGTTTCCTAGGCCAGAAACTGGAGATAGGCAGGCTCGAAAGGGACATTCATGAGCTGAGTTAATTCCCTCTGTAGATGCTATGAAACTTAGATCTGATACAATCATATAGACTTTCAAGGCCCAAAGGAGCATTGGAGTGGGAAAAGAACAAAACTGAACAAATTAATTTCTCTTCTTGTCTGACCCACATTCAATCCTGATGAAGCAAGAATGGATTTTCTTTTCTAAGATCATCTCTGCATTTCAGGGAGAAAGTGTCCATTTTTACCAGAAACATTTTTAGTAAAAGTTCAAATGTCTAGATGTTATGTGTTCCAATTTGAGAACTTTATTTTGTAAATGTTCCATCCATTGCTTTAAGGGGTGGCGATTGATTTTTTTTCCCTTGCAAATTCTGAGAAAGGATGAAAACAGGCTAAGGCCTTGTTATACAGCTGAGTCTCTAAGTTGGGTCACTGATCAGAGGGATCAAAGGGGGCAGTTCCTTTGGGAGTTAATAGATCAGTAGAAATAGATCTGCAAAAATTCAAAAGAATGAGAAAGCACCAAGACAGGAAAAACAGACATATCTACATTTATGATACATTTTTGGAAATTAATACATTTTTAGATAGGAAGAAAGATACCGTAGGAAGACTATTGAAATCTTTAAGCTTCAGAAGACTTCTGAGAATAACATGGGTAGCCAAGAAAACTAACTAATGGATCATTGAAAATATTAACCCACAGTTCTCATTTAGTTGCAAATAACCAGGCTCCAATTATGTAAAATCATTATGTAAACTCCAGTTCTCCGAAGAAGACTTTAATGCTAGGAAAGTTGGAAGGAAAGAGAAGAAGGCAACCAGAAGCCAGCAGGATGGGTTCAGTTACAGAGATGATGGGGCACCATTGGAAGTCCTGAAAGACCAGGTTTGGGTTATATCAGGGCAGAGGTGGGTTTTAGCAGGTTCTGATCAGTTCTCGAGAACCAGCAGCGGAAATTTTGAGTAGTTCTGACTGGCCCCACCCCCATCTATTATCTGCCTCCCAAGTCCTGGCTGATCCGGAGGAAATGGGGATTTTTCAGTATCCTTCCCGAGCCATGCCCACCAAGACACGCCCACAGAACTGGTAGTAAAAAAATTTGAAACCCACCACTGTATCAGGGGCATCAAACTAGCAGCCCACAGGCCAGATGCACTACATGCAGGCCACGCCCACCCTCGATCTGCAAAGGCAAAAAATGTCACAATACGTGATGTCATGTGATGCGATTAAGTTTGACACCCGTGGTTTAGGTCATTGTTGAGAAAATTTAACTCTATGGTCACTAGGAGTCAAAATGATGGCAGATAATAAAACAATGGAGTTCAGGAAAAAATTCAGATAGATTTCTGGAGAATCATAGCAGAAGAATCCTTGGGCTTAATTTGCAGCAATGGGGCCTACTTCACCCTTAAAGTAGGGAAGGGCAATGCTTTGGATCAAAAGCACAATAGGTTTTTGAGTCCCTTTTGGCCTGGCAGAATGGCTGCCCAAACTCAAGAAATCACATCTCCGAGGTCAGAAACTGCCAACTGAGCATGAACAAAACCATTTTGAGCGAATGTGGGCAAGCAATTGACACCTCTTAATTCAAACGTTTTCCCAACCTGGCTATCCAAATCAAAGAAGTATCTTCTTTTAGAAGGTGCCAGTAAGAGCATGTGTGTCCTCCCATGCAGCTTTCCAACTTTGCGTCTACAGTGTTGCACATCCCTACTTTCAGGGTTGCCAAGCTCAAAATAAAACATGTATTTTCAAGCCATGACATTACACATCTTTGATAGTTTTGCAACTGGGCTTAACAACCATATGATTCACTTAATAACTGAAGTTATGAAGAGCCTTGGATAGTACAGTGGTCTAAAGCCCTGTTATTAACATCAGCTGCCTGCAATTATTGCAGGTTCGAATCTCACCAAGGCTCAAGGTTGACTCAGCCTTCCATCCTTTCTAAGGTAGGTAAATTGAGGACCCAGTTTGTGGGGGCAATAAGCTGACTTTGTATAAATATACAAAAGTATGAAGGCTATTGCTTAGCGCATTGTAAGCCGCCCTGAGTCTCCAGAGAAGGGCGGCATATAAATCAAATTTTTAAAAAAAGTGATTCACTTAACAACTATGGCAAAATGGGTCATAAAATTGGACATCATTCCTTACCAATCACCTTGCTTAGCAACATAAACTCTGGTCCCAATTCTGGTTGTAAGTCGAGGACTACCTGTATGTCATATTTAGATCCGAAGTAAAAATGGTGCTTCAGATCCAGGATGGGTCACCTCCTTATAGCTGTTGGAACCTTCTTAACATTTCCTTAACCAAAATGTGTTTTCCTGGGATTGCACAGCAGCTGGCTTGAGTTTCAATAGGTTCAACAAGTATACCATATTGCACTGCAAGCACATTTCTACTTTGCATCCATACCCTGCACAAATCTAGTAAATGCAACAATTTTGAGTATAATGATGATTTGTTGGTATGTTGAGCTTTGATGTGCGCATTTACTATATACAGTAGATGCTTGTAGGTCCACTTGTTGAGCTTTAGGATGCATATAAGCAAAGAAAAATTGAAAGATAATTTGGGTTGATTAGTTGAACATTTTATCTTGAATATTCAGGTTATATTTAAAATGCAATTAATATGTTCATTTGGGCTTGTTGAACTTTAAAAGGATTTTGTGAACATTCTTTATTGTGTTTTCCTAATGTTGAATTTCCAGAATACATAACAAATGCCAAGATTCTATGTTGGTTAGTGGGAATGTGGCTGAGCTTTGTGCATAACTATTTTGTCCTGATGAAAGACAAAAAATAGTCAAGCTTTGCTGGTTGTAGAATCAGGAGTAATAACTATGGAGTTGAGCCGTAATCTTTATTTACTGACACAAGAATTATAAGCAACATTTGATTACAAAAACTATTTATTTAACTACAGTAAAAAAAAAATTCATAGGACAATATATATAGAGAGAGTCATGTTTCACTTGAATGAATGCGGAGTAAAGCATTGAGCCAGTTTGGCAAGCAGACCTTCTCATATAATAGAGAGAAACAACATGGCTCTAATTTACAGAGTCAGATAATCCCAGTTTCTCTCTCTGGTAGAAATGGGAAAAAATGTAATTTTAAAAACTAATGCAGAACTCTATAGAAGCTGGGGGGAAGAGATAGTATTGTATTTTTAATATTTTAATATCTAGAAGTTGTGAGGACCTTATGCCTCTTAAGCATCAGATTTAGAAAGGTAGATGTAGATGAGGCCATCTCAGACGATTGGTAAGTGGTAGTGGAAACTATCAAGTTGCTATCTTGGAGTAAGGAGATAAATCCAGGATGTGAAAACCTGGGAGGCTTCTGGGAGAGGAAGTTTCAAATATCCAGTCTTCCACCAAGAAGCTTAGCTATTTCACCTCTTTCCCTATGCTGGGAAACACTGGGAAGTGTTTCTAAATGCTGTCAAAATAAATATTTTTGAAATGAACACTTTTGTTCTCTTAACAACTTTTGTTAGTACTTATTGCAAGAGCTAAAAAAGTCTTATGAATGAAGGCAAATATATGTGTCCTAGGATAATGTTGCAGGATCCAATCTGGGCCAGTCATCGGGACCAGAGGTTTACTCTTCCAAGTTTTCGGAATCATGTTTCCAGAGAGGAGTTCCCTGAGGAAGGGCTCCAGCACAAATTCGAACACACGGAAGACAAAACCTCTGGTCCCTGTGACTGATCCAGACAGGATTCTGCTTAAAAAAATATATCTTATTTTATTAAGGAGTTTCTTTCATGATATTTTAATTGATTTTGCGCTATTGTTTCACAACATAATCCTTTACTATTGCTTTTTAATGTTTGTAAACATGTTTTAAAAATCTTTATTTTTTTTATGTAAGTTGAATAGCAAGTCACAGTAAGAATTTGAAGCAGACCAGTTTTATATGTATACAATCCACTGCTGCTGTATTTTTTCTTTTTAAAAAGGTTTATGGCTTCTATATTGCATTTTTCCAATATCCAAGATTTAATGTATATTTACTCAGAAAAATCCGTATTTTCTAAAGCCCAGAGGTATACTGAAGGAATATGCAATCTTCTTCAGGGTAAGCATTATGCTTGTTCTTTAAATGGCCATATACCAAAGGGAAGCCAGAGGCAGATAAAATAAATATGGTTAAGACAAAGCTACATTTGACATGATTTGATTTGATTTTAATTTTAATTTAATCAAAATTGAATATTCTAACATGTTCACTCCTTTGGTATTGAGTTCCCCTTTTAAAAATATTCTGTGAAGTATAAAATTTTAAGAGTTCTCCTTTTTAAAATATTGTGTGATATCATAACATTTCTCCAGACCCTTGCTTGTTTAAGGTACCTGTCAGCCCTGGAGGCCATCTTTTCTTTGGAACTTCAGGGCTGCCACATTTAGTGCCTGGGGAAATGGGAGGGGGGATTTGCAAGGAGTTGGTAAAGATATATAGCCATAACAACATTCTTTTCTCTGGGAGTCAAGGACGTTCAGCCTGCACCAGGGTAGGAGTGACTAGGGGCTGTCTCCAGTTCGGAAGGTGGATTGATTGGATCATGTGACAGACATGTGGGTGCAGGGTATGGGTCTTTGACTTTCCTTTGGGTGCGGAAAACCTGGGAACTTTCAGATTCGGGTTTTCCCAGATGTGCCAATATGACATCTCTAATAAAATGGATCTTTGAGGGATTGCTAGCCTCGGAGTCTTCTTTAGTTGGAGGTGTTACTTGGAACACTGACAGTACCATGAGCATGCTTGGAATCAATGTGGGATTTAGTTATGTTTGTGGCATACTGTGCAAAATGTGCCAAAAATGACTAGTTGCAGGAGAAGGAGTGACAGAATCTGGGGGTGGTATCAAAAGAGGAATCAGCCTAGAATCTCTACATAGTCACAAATGGACTAAGTCCAACCTCTCTTGAATTTCATTGGCTATTCTCCAGTGCCAGAATAGTGTTAACAATTAGTTGAAAAAGTTCCTGTGCATTGGCCAATTAACATAAATCAGTTTAATTGAAACCTCATGTGTGATCCTGATCTTTCATACTTGACACTAGTATTGTCTCTATCATAATCAGGATAAGTTGAACATGCTATGGGTATGGCTGAGGCACATAGCTAATCTATACCTTTTCTTTCTATATGCTACTAAACTCTTAATTCCTATAACTTTTAACTGAGAGAAATGGTGCAATCTAGGGAATACCTTTTGAATCAAGGTATCTCAAATACACTAATTTAAAGAATGCATATCCAAAATCTGGGAACCCCCATCTCCCCTAGAATTCAAACTGGACAATTTTTTTATAAAATATAAAAATTATCATAAAACAGTTTATAACACAATACAAAATGTCAGTAAACATTTCTTACTCTTGTGTTTGAGATGACAAAACCCTATTTTGTCCAAAGATTCAGGAAACACCTGAGATAATCAGAGTTGGATACAAGGATGATGAGATGTTTTCAGTGTGAAACAATAATACATGCCTTTTTTTAACCTAGAAAAACAAGGGGAAAAAAACAAGAGTGAATAGAATAGAATAGAATAGAATAGAATAGAATAGAATAGAATAGAATAGAATAGAATAGAATAGAATAGAATAGAATAGAACAGAATAGAATAGAATTCTTTATTGGCCAAGTGTGATTAGACCCACAAGGAATTTGTCTTGGTGCATAGGCTCTCAGTGTACATAAAAGAAAAGATACGTTCATCAAGAATCATAAGGTACAACACTTAATGGTACAGAGGGCACAAATAAGCAATTAGGAAACAATATCAATATAAATTGTAAGGATACGAGCAACAAAATTACAGTCATACAGTCATAAGTGAATGTCAAACAAGTACAAGACCTGAGGGAAAATGTAGGAAATATATATATAAATACACACACACAAATATACACACACTTTAACTCAAATTCTGACATTTTTCAATGTTTTAGCCTTGATCTTTCATTTTTCACTTTCCTTGCGAGCTTCCAGAAGCCATCAGGAAGATCACAAATGATGATCATGTGATCCCAGGGATGCTGCAATCCTTGTAAATACATGCTGGTTGCCAAACACTCACATTTTGATCATGTAACTGTGCGGATGCTATGATAATAATAATTTCAAGGACCAGTCATAAGTCACCTTTTTCAGTGGCATAGCAATTTCAAACGGTCACTAAATAAATAGTTGTAAATTGAGGATCATATGTACTGTAGGATCAGGCCAAGCTAATGAGTGAGAAGAACAAAATATGTCTTCTTCTTCTGCCTTCTACACCTGGCATTTTCCCTCAAGAATGGAGAATTACACAGGATTGCCCTTTTAGCTATGTTTCTCAACCTCAGCCACTTTAAGATGTGTGGACTTCAGTTCCCAGAATTCCCCAACCAGGATGGCTGGCTGGGGAATTCTGGGAGTTGAGGTCCAAGCATTATAAAGTGGCTGAGATTGAGAAACACTGCCTTTTATGGTAGGTTAATGAAGGTTCTCAATCACCCAGGTAGAAATGTCTGGAAGTTAAGTCATGGCAACTGAACTTATTTTCTTGTTGGTTTGAGACATTTCTCTGCCCATTCCAGCAACTTCTTTCAATCTGAACAAGTTGATTAGAGGAATCTAAGTAGGTAGAGAACAGTTGGAATGTGCCAACTTCTAAATTTCCTAGGGGTGTTCCCACACCAACTTCAGGGTTTCTTTCCCAAAGTTTGTGGTTAATATGTCAATGATAAGTTCAGTTGCCATGATTCAATTTCCAGACCATTCCACCTGGAAGACCGAGAATCTTCATCAACCTATTGCGACACAGGGGTAGAAGCCTTGAGGTTGGTGTGGAAATACCCCTCCTAAGAATTTTAGGAGTTGGTACATTCCAACGGCTCTCCTATTCAGATTCCCCTAACAGACTTGTTCAGACTGAAGAACCTGCTGTGATGGGCAGCAAAACGTCTCTCAAATCAGCAGGAAAATAAGTGCAGTTGCCATGACTCAGCTTCCAGACACTGCCCTGTGGGCTTTCAGCATTTATCTGGCTGGATATTAGTGTTCCCTCAGGGATGAAGTGGAGGGAGGAAGGATTCCACCATTTCTGTCTCATCCCCTGACAAGGGGGAGAGTGGCTGAGTGCTGACCTCACTGTCTGATTTTCTCCTTTCCTTGTACCATGCGCTTCCTCTGGATGAGCCAACCCATCTACCAGAAGGCATGTGTGTGAGATGCCGGCCAGAGAGTGCCGAAGGGGGTAAAGCTCTCCGCTGGAGTCAGGGAGTGCTTGGCTTGTACAAGGCACAGCTGGAGTCTTGGTTTATGCTTCCTGGATGTAGCCCAAGAGAGCATCTCAAAAGAGGGCAGAAGACAATAATTCTAGACATGCCGGCCAAAGGGTCTGAATTTCCCTGCTAATGCTTCGCTGCATCAGCGAAAAATTCTTAGCACAGTTTTAGTTAAAAACACAGCATTTTCCATGGGGCAAGATTGTTGTTGTGTTGGGATCCCCTCAACATTTCCCTTTCTTCCTCCTTTTTTGAAGAAGGACCAGGTACAGCAAGGGTCAGAAAAAATCTCAGCTTGACACCTCAAGGTAGTCCCTTAAAAGTTTCCAGATTCTTCTGCCAAAATTCCAGGCAAAACAGTCAGGTGTGTGTGTGTGTGTGTGTGTGTGTGAGAGAGAGAGAGAGAGAGAGAGAGAGAGAGAAAGAGAGAGAGTGGGGGGGGGGAGAGAATGTCCATTTCCAATGAATTTGTGTCACCTCCCTTCTCAAACAATGCGGACATGCAGTAAAATTTCAGTCCCTTCCAATCAAATGGCATCACTGTTTCCTCAGTCTTGCTCCCTGTCACTACTGAAGTCCAAATTTCTGTAATGAATCAGCCCAACTATAGAATTTATAGAATAAATTATCTGGTGAATTCTGATGCATCCATTTTCACAAGGAGGAGAAGGAGAAAGAGGAAGAGAGAGAAATAAAGAAGAAGGGAGAAGGAGAAAGATATATATATGAGAAAGGGAGGAGGGGGACGGGGAGGAGGAGGGGGAAAAAAGAAAGAAAGAAAGAAAGAAAGAAAGAAAGAAAGGAAAGAAAGAAAGAAAGAAGAGAAACAGAAAAAGAAGAAAGAGAAAAAAGAAAAAAGAAAAAAAGAAAAAAGAAAAAGGAAGGAAGGAAGGAAGGAAGGAAGGAAGGAATCCTAACCCATCCTCTATCTGGTTTGGTTCAGGCTTCAAGTGCTGTCCTTGGAGTGCATAAATTCTTCCATCCATTCAAACAAACATATAAGGTGCTAAATCTACCGTTACTCTGTACTACCAAATATGGTGGTGTTTATAGAACTCTACAGAAAAAAAGATCACAGCATGTCAGTCAATATTATTAGATAGTGTATGCTGAGCACAATAGACCCCAGGCAGAAAAATAGATTTGGAAATAGCTACATGCATTTCAACCCTTTATATTTATTGTTTTTTTCAAAATGCAAGGAGCACGCATGGGATTCCTGTCACCATTTCGCACACTTTGCTGCAATCCATGGCTTGTTGTAGATAAAAAGAAGTGAGCTTGATGTTGCTTTCCTTGAAAGGATCCTGGAGAAATGCTCATCTGATCCAAACCTCTGAGTTAAATCTGACATATGTAGGATGGGATTCTTTTATAATTAAGTGGTAAATCAATCTTCCCCAACAGGTTTCTCCAAATACATTAGACTGCAGCTGTCACAATTTTCCAGCTAGCATGGGCAACATCTGGAGGACACCTGGAAGTGGAAGATAACAGCTGGTTGTAAGGATTGGCAACTCTTCCCCTGTTGTAGGGAGGACACTTGGGCTTTTTCCAAGGGCTGCTATGAGCCATCTGGAAATCCAGCAGAAGATATGGCAGAGTATCAGCTACATGCTATGCAAGAAAGCAAAGAAGCATGAACACCCAGTTAGTGCAATTAAGTCTGCAGCCTGAATCCTTCTGATTTCCTCTAAGATGCTAAGGAAAAACAAATCCTCACTAATAACATCCCCTGATGTTATTATCCCAACACATAATGTACGTTGTTGTTGTTGTATGAAACGGAAGGAAGGGAAGCTTTTTTCCTTGTTATCTGTATCCTACCTTTATTACATTTACAAATATATCAAGGCTGTGAACAAATCCAACATACCTTTCTCTTCCTATTTTCCAATACTGTGAGATGTATTGGGCTAAGAGCAGTGGTGGGTTGCTCCCAGTTCACCCCGATTTGGGCGAACCGGTACTGGCGATGGTGGGAGGCTCCACCCATCTTCCCAAACGTCATCAAAAACTCTCTGTGCATACACAGATTCTGCGCATGCACAGAAGTGCTGCACTGTTGCTACTGATAGCAAACCAGTAGCGCCGGGATTTGAAACCCACGACTGGCTAAGAGACAGTGACTGGCCCAAGATCCCTCAGCTGGCTTTCATGGCTAAAGCAGAATTAGAACTCAAAATCTCCTGGTGATTGTCCTGAAGTCTCTCAGATGGCTTTCATGTCTAAGACGGGACTTGAACTCACAATCTCCAGCTTTCCAGCCTGGTGCCTCAACCATCAGACCAAACTGCTCTGAGGTCCTTAGTTTGAGTAACATGGCTCAAAGGTATATGAAAAGTTTCCACCGTTCTGTTCTCTTAGCTTCTGTGATGATGTGCCGGATTCTTTACAACTAGATCTTGCCTTACGACCAGTCATTTAGCGACCATTTGAAGTTATGACTGACATGAAGAAAGGGCTGGCTTAGATTTGACTGAATTTAGGCACTTCCAATTTTTGGTAAAATCATGTCCATACAAATTTATTTAATGGTTAATGACTACCACAGAAAAGGTCTTAAAATTGAGTTACAATTGTAATGGGAAGGCTCCATTACAGTCATATGTCAAGAACTACCAAGTATTTCTCAACATTGGCAGCTTGAAAACATGTGGACTTCAATTCCCACCATTCCTCAACCAGCATGCTTGATATGTTTTCTTGCAATCCAGCCATCATTTCATCATATCTCTCAGCCAAAGACCAGGATCTTCATCTGCATGTCTAGTTATCTGTAAATTAAAAGCTTTCAAACTCCACTTGCTGTAAGCAACTTATTTGGATTATAAAGAAACATGATGGAATTATGGAAGTTAAAGTTCAGACCTACATTCTCATAAGGTCAGAATATCTGGTATGAATTCATAAAGGCACTGCAATTAATTTTATTTTGTAAATTATTTGAAGTAAAATCATGCTGGCTGCTATTGGCTACTGAGACACAGATTAGACAGATATTCCTGAGTGCCATTAGCTGCCCTGGTCTGCTCAGAAGAAAATGATCTCATGTTAAGTCGTTCTCCTAATCTGCCAGAAAGTCTGCCAAGTGATCTACCTGAATCTGCTCATTTCCAGCAAAAGTGTCGTCGTCTTCTTCATCTCAGCAGTGTAGTGGGAGGCTGAGCTGCTCACTTTCGATAATGAACATCTGGAGGAACATATGCGCATGCCACTGCCCTGGAGTTCACCCTCTGTGTGAGCTGCGGGGAGGAGAAGGGGGGGAATGGCTGTTTCTCCCCAAAGCAATCTGACTGAGATCAAGAAATCTTGCAGCATTCTTGCCACATAGGCTGATGATAATTCAGGCTGGGCTGCTCTTAAATCAAAGTTATCAAACTGCAGACTGGTAGCTTAGGACCAAGAGGCTCTAAGTGAGGATCAGGGAGTTGATGTGGGCAACAGATAAGAATGAATTTGGCAAGTTCCTGAGAAGCCTGCCTGGGTGAGTATGAATATTTACATTCAAATGTTTGATGGATGGAATGGAAGCCACCTCCAATTTTAAAACAACTTCTTGAGTCATCAGCTTGCTGGAAAATATTCACAAGGTTCATAACAAGCTCATGCCTTCTGCCCTGCATTAGCTTGGTTATTGAAAGAAAGTATGAGACCCAGGGATAGCAATCAGAACACAGAGCAAAGCTTGATAAAGATCTGTTACTATCTGGAGGGTCTCCACACCATGAGGTCTCAACTGTGAGATGCCACACAAACAAACAAACAAAACCAAAAACAAACCAGAAGCAAGAGAAGAAGAACCATTGATTCAATTCTTCAAAGCACCTGAAGGCAGAACAAGAAGCAAATGATGGAAAATAATCAAGGAGAGAACCAACCTAGTAATAAAGGGAAAGTTCCTGACAGTGAGAACAGTTAATATTTGGAAATCAATCTTCAGAATTTATGGGTGTTCCATCATTGGAGATTTTAAAGAAGAGATTGTACAACCACTTGTCAGAAATGATATAAGGTCTCTGGCTTGAACAAAGGGTTGGATTAAAAGACCCCTTCCAACTCTGTTATTCTATCTCTGTTTCTAATAAAGGAGAAAATTTGTAGTTAAGAATTCAGATGAGGAATACCTGGTGCTCTCTGAGTTTGGTTGTTTTCTTGAAGATGGCTCATTATCCAAACTAGATAACCTCATCTGATCATCTAGCACTGATGATGTTATCTAGCCTGGGTAATAAAACCTCTGCAAGAAAACAACCAAGCTCAGAGACACAAAGACTCCTAATTTCTGTTTCATTAGAGATCTGTGTGTGTAAGTGGACATATCTGTTTTTAAAATTATTGCCATATTCTTAAATGATTCTTCTCCAGTTGAAGGCCCTTTAGGTGAATGGCAATTCCCGTCACTCTCAGCCTGCATCAGTTGTGCAAGGTTATGCTATCAAAATATGAGTATGGTATAGAAAAGAGAGCAGCTTATTATATATTATTTATTTATTTACTTATTGCGACTTGGGTAATGAAGACCATACTGGGTTGTTTAATGCATCCTATAGCAGATCTGCCCCATTCGCTGTAACTAACCTTGGATTACCTCTACCATTCAATTGGATTGACTTCCATTTAGCCACCTAACCTTAGGAAGCAGTGACACCTCAAGATTTGGGATACAAGTTGCCAGTTTGTATTTATATCATGAAGTGAGCCCACTTCTCCTTGACCTCCATCCTCATAAGCCATAGGCACTGAAACCGTATGACCGCTCAGAGGAGAAGACAATACGGTGAACCATTTCTTTCTTTCTTTTTCTTTTTCTTTTTTTTGTCCCTGCTTTTCCCACTCAGATCCTCTTTTACTCAAGGTATCTTAGCTAACTTGCTATGGATGCCATGTTGCTCTCTTTCCATGACATTGTCCCTCATGGATCACTATTTTCTTTGGCTCAGCAGTGTTGCTCCTTAAATTGCAGATCTGAGTTTTGTAAATCTGCAGTTTTGCAGTACCACGTGGTATATGCCCTTTACCCATTTGGAAGACCTCTTGCCTCACACAGCCTGAATTTGTAACACTCCAGATAAAAAACAACGTTTGCAGAAAACCAGATGTTAACTCTTCCAGTCAATTTCTCAATGCCTGAAAAAAAGAAAGAAAAGAAAAATAATTCACTGCCAAGAGTGATTGACCTTACTTAAATAAATCCAATATTTCCCAGGCTCTGCACCCTACTTTCCTCTTTGAACATACTCATGGAGGCTCTTCACAGCTATGGACAATTGTAGCACAACCACTGGGAAAAATGCCTGATTGAAAAATAGTCTACTTAGACAACAGTGGGATTTGTGACTAGAATTAGAACTAGAATTCTGTTGTTAACAAAGGCGGTTGTTGGGGTTTTTTTGTTTTGCCATGATTAAGTGAATCACTGCAGTTTTTAAGTGAATCAAAGTCATTAAGTGAATCCAACTTTCACCCATTGATTTTGCTTGTCAGAACCAGTTGGGAAGGTCTCAGCAGTTGGGGTGACTGCAGGGATATTGTGACAATTGTAAATGCAAGGACTGACTGTAAATCGGGGGTTTTTTTCAGCACCCTCGTATTTTCAAACGGTTGCTCAGCAAATGGTTATTTATTTATTTAGTGTATGGCTGGTCACACACAATATTAAAACACTTCATTTTTACAGGTTAAAAACAATTAAAACAATTAGAAAAAGAAAGTAGGAAAACCTAAGAAGAAAACAGAAATAACATTTCAGAGTTTAATGTCGAGTTTGGAGATACAGTCAGTAGCTGTCGTTGTTAAGCAGAGGAAGTCCCTAGAATCTCCTGGATACCTTCTGTTAGAGCATTCCCTCACTATATGTTGGATAGTCTGTCGGGGGGCCCCCGCAATTGCATTGTGCTGAAGGTGTCTTTCCCCATTTATACAAGGAGTCGGCACACGCCCCATGAGTCGTTCTAATTCTATTGTATTTCACCCATATGTGTCGGGGTAGATTAAATCCTGGGGGTATACTATTAGAATTAATATGCTCAGAAATATCTTGAGGGGAATAGCTACTCCACGTTTCCATCCACTTTTGTGTGGTGTTCTGATGACCGGTCAGCAGCTTAAGCGCTGTCAAGAGTGGTGGATTTCTTGACTTTAATCGGCATCTTAAGAGATCAGGAAAGGTTGTAAATTGAAGACTACCTCTAAATCTGCCCATTAGGATTATAAACTCAACCTCTGATATATTTGTGTGCTATATTGCAACAAAGACAGAAGAGAGTGTACTTATATTCATAAAATAAATGTATTAATTTATGTATCATAAATACATGCCAGTTGCCAAGCAACCAAGTTTTGATCATGTGACCACGAGGATGCTCTAAAGATGGTCTTAAGTACAAGAACCAGTTGTAACTCATTTTTTTCAGTCCATGGTTTGAGCAGAGGGTTGGACTAGAAAACCTCAAAGACCCATTCCAGCTGTGTTATTCTGTTAACAGCTAAGGTTGGAGTGTTTTGTAAAGCACACATATAGCATATACTGAAAACATGGAGAATAGTTATCAATCCACCCACCCAAAAGACGCAGGACCTTTCTGATGATGATATAATTCAGAAGCTGACGTCATTCAGGGGTGGGGCATAGATGATTTAAGGACTATTCTTTACCTGGAACAAGAACTAAGGTGGAATTAAACATTGGCAGGAGCTGACTTCTAAACACCTGGAGGCCATGAACAATAGAAACAATATGATGTAACTGCTTTCCAAAATAGCAAAAATCACAGAGAATGCACCAAAGAGAAAAGAGCAGAGGACTTTTATTTACCTTAGCTAGCAAGCAGCAATAGCATTCAATGATTGCCAACACACCTTTCAACTGATTTAATATTGACTAAAGTGCTGTGGAGTCTTTTCTCGTCTATCAATCCAAGAATCATGGTGATTGAATGGAATGCTGAGTTATAAGAACATAGTTTCCAGGAATCAGACGATTGATATAACTTTATCTCTCTGATAGCAAAGTTGGAATTGATGTTTTCTGGTAAACCATTCCTATCATGGATCTGCAGAAGAAGTTTAGGGCATGTTCCTGCAACTATATTTCCAAGGGAATAACAATGTAAACAGCAGAATGTGTGAGATGGAATATAAGAAACTCCAAATACTGGAGCTGTATTCCTGAACAAACTCATATTGCACAGCTTGGAAATAGCTCAAGTTGTTCTTCTGAGGTTTCAGCATTTCCCCCCACCTGATAATCATACTGAAGACTACATTATGAAATGGTAGATTTTTGTGCCAAAATCCATGAGAATAGTATCCCAAATTTAGTGACTTGTTTTCAGAAATTCAATTCAGGAGCCGATTAGAAGAAAGTGTATTGTAATGAGGAAACAATTGCCTCATCTGGACTCCACATCTGTCAATCAAGAGTTTCCTATGTCCTTTAGATGTTGTCCATGGGAAGGCATTATTATAGTTGAAATCTAACCCATTTAGAAGGACCAAAGTTGGGTGAAATTGTTATTATGTCTAACCAAGGAAGAATCCCACCCAATATGGCCCAATTTTAACTTAAAGGATATCTGTCAGGTGTATTTCAGGTAGAATTCAGAAAAATATTTTAGATTAGAACAGGAAGATGCAAGGAATGAACATGAGCCTATAAATAAAAAATTTGTCTTTTCATAAATTAATTACTTTTATTTGAATAATACTTGGTGATGCTTCCTAAATGCAGTTGTTCTCATGTACAGTTTCAAACATTCAGAATGCAATGGAACAATATTCTTAGCTTGCATTGAAATGTTGCCTTCCAAGGCCAGAAACAGGACTCTGGTGAGAAAACCAAATCTTTCCTTTTACAGAGATGTTTTTTTTTTCGTGCCCTTCCAAACTGTGGTATTGAAAAGGTTGAAAAAAAATTAATGGCTGGGCAGGAAGTGGCAAAGGAAGATTCTGAAAATTTGAAGGTTTTTTGATTCACCTCCAAAGCAAAAGAATACCAAGACCAGTTGTTGAGCTGGTCTAAATTGATTTCTTCTTACAGAAAAGAGAGTGGGGGAAACATCCCCTACACTGAAAATACTTGCAAACATTTTCATATTACTAGTTCGTTATCAGCAGGAATTCCAGGTATCTTGCAGAAATTTGTCTGAAAAATTGGATTGCACAATTAATTTATAAGTATCCCAACATTATTATTTATACAGATAACTCAAGAAGGCAAACATATTTAATTTATTTATATCCTGCCTTTATTATTTTTACAAATAACTCAAGGTGGCAAACATATGCAACAAACCTTCCACACAACAACGATCCTGTGAGGTGTGTTGGACTGAGAGAAAGGAACTAGACCAACGTCACCAGCTGGCTTTCTTGATTAAGGCAGGACTAGAACCCACCATCTCTGGGTTACTAGCTTGGTTCCTTAACCATTAAACCAAACCCGTTCAAGTATGTTAATAACAAAAAAAAAGAATTTTTTTCCATTGAAAATTAATGAAGGCTGATTGAGGCAGGGGAAAAAAACCTTCCTTAATTTGGTCATTGATTGGAATCAAAATGAGAATGAAGATTGCTCTTCTTTTCTGTAACTGAATTTGCAGCAATTTTTCAGCTTCATATATTGCTTTTCAGTGATGCCAAACCCAGCTTTGCCTATAGAGAATTCTTCTAGAACTCATCTGCCCTGTAAAAATAGCAAATTAATCCCTTCTGGAAATAATTAGATGACAAGCAATAATTTTGTTTGCCACTTAAAGTACACTTTACAAAAAGATGTATACCAAGATTCTCCTCCAGAAAGTTGGAGACAAAAGAAGAAGAAGAAGAAGACGAAGAAGAAGAAGCAGCAAATTTTTGGAGCCTAATGCAATCTTGCCTGATCCTGCTTATGCTGTTGCACTGAACTGCCTGGCCACGTGATCAGAGTTTCCAGAAAGGCAATTTCTCCGAAATATAAGCATGCAGAGAGTGAAAAGTGCTGATACTTGCACAGTGGGACGTGATTATCTTGGCTTCTCACAAAAAATAATAACATTGGGGTCATCTGAACCTGTAATAATATTCATCAAAAATAGGAGTCATGTTTTATAAGTCCTGCTTTTATCATTTTGAAATCTCAAAGCGTACTTTCATTTAAAAAAAAGGGGGGGAGCCTCTTTGCCATTGGAAGAAGAGCTATTAGTGCATACACTTTCACACACATACAAACAGTTGCCTGTTTCCCATTCTGAGCAATGCCACTGTAGGTGGCCACTGTAAGCAGGGTGCCTATGCTTTCATTTGATCTTTTTCTTGTAACATTTGAAGAAACCTTCATGATTTTGAAATGATGGTTAAATCAACTGCATTGTAATTAGGACCCCACATTTGGGTTGTATTATTTTCTGTCCAAGTATTATGGCGCAGGTCTATTAAATACTTACTTATTATGGGAAAACAGAAAAGCCACTCTTTTGGTCCAACTGCTACATGCCATGTAGCAGTTGTACTGCCATAAGTACAAATGAATTGAGAGTTAGGTCTCCCAGCAGCTTTTGTAGAACTTTGGCAGTACCCTAGTGGTATCTTGGCTTCCTGAAGTATGGATGATGATGTTACTTGGTTTGGGTAATGAAACGTTTCCAAGAAAACAACCAAGCTCAGAGAGCACCAAGGTCAACCCCACAGTTCAACCCTGAGCTAGAGGTTCTCTTCTATTCCTTATACATTACACAAGTAGATAACCATCAATGCTAGAAAGGAGTGGGGTTTACTGTTTGATTGTTTGTCTGAGTGGACATTCCTTGATTGGGTACTGGTTACTGCTTGAAGCAGTAAACAAAAGCCTAATTAAGGTACAATCAAGAACACTGCCATCAACGCTGCTGACAAGTCACTAGTATATATAGAGAAAGCAAATCCCATTCCTTTGTAGCACTGATGATATTACCTAGTTCAGTTAGGTAAAAAAATCACCTTGGTGCTCAGAAAGCACCAAGGACCCCACAGTTCAACCCTGAGTTACAAAGCTTCTCTTTTACTGGTATGGAAACAAACACAGTAGCTCTCCCCATGGGTTGGACTGTCAACTGGCACATTCCAGTTTCCAGATTAGATCTGAGTCTCTGCAGGGAATTCTACCCACCTGCTGTGGGTTCCTTCTTGTGCCTTCTCTACTCAATCAAGAAGGCGCACCTCTCCATGCAGCCCCCAAAATTAATTTCAGGTGGTACTTTCGCTTAGCGTTTTTAGGATTCCCCTGTCTAGATACATACTAGCCTTTAGTATGCTTTTGTTATCAATCTGAGAACTGAAGACTTCCCAATTAATTCTGGGGTAGCATGATCACATGATCCCAGGACCCTGCAACTGTCATGAATGTGACTCAGTTGCCAAACATCTGAATTTTGATCAAGTGACCATGGGCAGGCAGCAACAATCATAAGTGTGAAAAAAGTATCTTTTCCCCCCAAGTACTGTTGTAACTTAAAATAGTCACTAAATGATCTATTGTAAGTCAAGGACTTCCTGTCACCGTTGCCTGAATACTATGTACCTTGGCAAAACTACAAAGCTGAGGGCCATGTAACATGGACATCTGCCAAGCAGACTTATCCTGCAGATTACCCTGGATTTCAAATGTAAAATTTCCCATGTCCACTTGGAATTCAAAATCAACACAATGGAGAACATTAATTTAGGGCAGGGGTGGGGATACTCTGGCCCTTTTATGACTTGTGGATTTCAACTCCCACAATTTCTGATCCACTATGGGAGTTGAAGTCCACAAGTCATAAAAAGGCCATGGTTTCCCCACTTCTGATTTAGGGGATGAATGGGTTAGGTTACGGGCATAATGATTATTAGCACAAGAGGAAGGCTGTCATAGTCCACGCATGCCTTTGCTTGCTTGACAAAATTCTAACTACATAACCATGGCTCTCTTGTTTTCCCTTGAAACCAGAGAGCTGAGAGTTTCACTTCCTGTTTGCCAGAACAAAACCACAGGATTATCCTGTGTAAATTGAGCTGGAGGACTGTTTGCTCCAAACCAGATGGTTAAAGAAAATACATAAAAGATTTCTGTTTTCATCTATCTGCAGTTAGATAATATCATTATAGAGAGTCTCTCTCCCTCCCTCCCCCTCCCTCCCTCCCTCTCTCTCTCTTTCCCTCCCTCCCTCCCTCCCTCTAGATCATCAGCTTCCCATAGCTGAGCTGAAAATGCACCCAGCAGACTAAGGGCATTGGGTTCTGCAACTAATGAAAACAGGATGCTTATGAATTAGCCATTTTTTCAGTGTAGAAAGGGATGATATCACATCTAGAACATATTTTAACTAACCTTCCTCATGTTTGCAAATAAATCTTCCATGGAGGGCAGCTTGTTATGGATATTTTTGTTCAAAGTGGGTTGTGGCATGAGATCTGAATGCTCTGAATTGTGGCATAAGAGCTGAATGCAGAGGCCTCGGACTCTCCTGGATTGGTTGATCTCTTACAAAGAACAGTTAGTTTTCAATTGTCCTTGTTTATCCTCTTTTCCAACTGCATTAAAAACTCCAATAGATTAAAAAGACAGAAATCCACATTCTTCACCATCATTGACCTTGCCGCATCTTTATACTCTAGAGTTTTTAGACTGTGAAGATCCTGCGAACAGAGGTTGGTCTGCTTCTGATGGCCAGCGGGAGTTTAAGGACCTGAAAATTCTTCAGAATTCTTCTAGATCCATATTTCTCGATCTTAGCAACTTTAAAAGATGCAGATGTCACTTCCCAGAATTCCCCAGGCAGCTTGGAAACTTGAAGAGGTGTGAACATTAACTCCCAGAACATTAACTTCCCTAGCCACCTTACATATATATATATAATCCTCAAGAGCCATGGTGGTGCAGTGATTACAATGCAGTATTGCAGGTTAATTCTGCTGACTGCCAGCAGTTCGATCCTGATCGGCTCAAAGTTGACCCAGTCTTCCATGCTTCCAAGGTCGGTAAAATGAGGACCCAGATTGTTGAGGGTGATAGGCTGACTCTGCAAACTGCTTAGAGAGGACTGTAAAGCACTGAAAAGCGGTATACAAGTCTAAGTGCTATTGATATTTACCAACCATTCATTCAGCAACTGTTCAAGGTTATGACAGTGCTGCATAAAGATACTCACAAGACTTGGAAGATGAGTTGTTGCAGTATCCCTGCACTCATGTGATTGCAATTTGGGCACTTGGCAAACAACACATATTTATGACAGCTGGAGTATCCGTAGTCACATGGTCACCATTTACAACCATTACTTCCGGCTTCCGACAAGCAAAGTTAATGGAAAAGCTGGCAGGAAGTTGCAAGTTGAGGTTACAAGGATGTTGTGTCTTAACAACTCATGTTGGTTTGCTTAATGACCACATCCAGAATCGATGAGCTGCTATCATAAATCAGGTGTGGTCATGTGATTGTTTACTTTGCAATCACACCTACTTAGAGACAGTTGCCAGTTCCAATTGCAGTCACTAAGTGAGGACTATCTGTAAACCTAAGCTTAGTACACAAGATTATCTACCATAATGTCCTACCTGTTAATGACTACTTTAATTTCAACCACAATAATACAAAGACTATCAATAGATACAAACTAAATGTAATCCGCTCTAATCTTGATTGCAGAAAATACGACTTCAGCAATAGAATAGTAAATGTCTGGAACACTCTACCTGATCCTGTTGTTAGTTTCTCTAACCCCCATACCTTTTACCTGGACCTGTCCAGGTAACTGTCTACTGTGGATCTTACACGTTTCTTAAGAGGTCCCTAAGAGGGTGTGCATAAGTGCACCAGCGTGCCTACGGTCCCTGTCCTACTGTCCCCATTTATATGTACTCCTTTTATGTGTTTATAGCTATGTTTTGTTTATTTATATTCATTTATTTGTGCCATTTTTTCATGTGTCCATGTCTATGTCTATACCGACACTTCTTTCCTTCTCCTTGTTGACAAAATAATTAAATAAATAAATAAAACCTTTCATGAACTATTTTCTCGATTTCAAACATTCAAACAAATCGATTTCTATTTCAAACATCAAATAGCTTGGTTCACAGGAAGGTTATTAGTTTGAATCAAAATGATCTCTCCTGAATATTAAAACTTGAGCTCAATTTAAAAAACATATTTTAGGTTTCAGAGAGATTTCAGATGGCATGGCCAAGCTGCAAAACAGCACAATTCTTTTATTATGCTAAAAGGAATTGCTTTCCTTTTGCATGTTAGCTGTTATTATTTAAGACACCTTAAAATAAGAACCACTACCTTTATTAATGAAACATAAATATACTTAGTCCAGAATTTATTAATAGCAGAGAAAAACAGTATCTATGAAAGAGTGCAGTAATGTCCAATTTAACGCAGCTCTTGTCTTAATTGGGTTGATAATGCAAAGGTAAAACCATTAGTTGGAATAGTGATATTAAATTATTTCCTGCCTGTATTCCCTGTGATTGGGAGTAATGTAAATAGCCCAGAAAGAATTAAGATGGGACTTTGTGAGTAAAAATGTATTTTAATTTACAGTTGGCATCGCTCTGTGCTTGGGATCTCAATCTGTAAATGTATTTGGATGAATGTCAATAGGAAAACATCTGTCTTAGGCTAACTTATTTCTTGGTGCAAAGAGTAAGCAAGGGGGGACTGTGATTTCAAATCAGAAGATAGGTATATTATTTTTGGACTTTTAAGAGAGTCAACTGAATATGAACAAAATGGGTATTTATTTATTTCCCCTACTTAGGAACAAGGAAAGAAAGCTCCTCTCAAATGTGGTGTTGGAAGAAATGTCCATCTGGATTCAGTTCCAAGTGGGAAGAAAGACATTGGAAACATGGAAAGTGCTTGGAAAGGTGGTTTAATGGTGGACAGGACCACATGGTTTGAGGTCCTGGGCAAAAGGAGCACATGGGTGAGAGAGGGAGAGAGATTTATACCCTCTCTTGGGCCCCGCCTTGGAGCTTCCTGTTCCTGTGTAAGAAATGTACTCTGATTGGTTGTCAGACTCCCATGGGGCCATGCAACTTTGTAATTTGTCTTGAGTCCCAGGCCTGGTTGAATCTTGCTGGGTGATGATATAATGAAGGGGCTTTGGGCAATTCCTATCATGGCTTAATCAGAGGTGGGCTGTTGCCGGTTGTGACTGCTTCAGGCGAACCAGTAGTTGTGACTATTTCGTCCTATATTGCTCTTTTTTTAGAAGCCGTGCACACGTGCAGACGGCCACACACAAGAGCAAAGCACTCACTCCACTCACATTTTTGGTGGTGGGCGAACCAGTTGTTACATTATGTGATGCCCACTTCTGGTCTTAATGGCTTTGTCCTGGTTTGGATCTTGAGTGAGGACTAATCCTATCATGTCCTGAGGGCCATATCTTTTGTCTTGTAGATAAGCTGGCACCAAAATATCTGCTGCTGGGGTGGTGGTCAGGGAGCTGAGGCTCTGAGTTTGTCTTTAGAAACATGTTTCTCCTTTAGGGAAAATATAATATTCTGCCTTTTTAATATTCCCTAGAATATTTCATTCTTCTAGGAGAGGGGTGGGTGCTAACTTTCTTCAGTGGCAAAGAAAAGAGAAAAGATGGCAAGCAAATATTGTCAAAAGTATTTTGTGCTCTACTCTGAATTTATTTTAAAAATTTGGAGAAGATAGAAGGTTGCTTAAGCCAAGAGAGGGTCCAATATTCTTTCTGAGATAAGAATCGTACCTTATGCTTAATGGAATTCCTCTTTTTTCTTTAGCTGCTGCTTAATTCTTCAGGGATGTGTTGTAAGCCAGGGTTAAAAAAAGTCAAAATGATGGCCAGAACCATGAATTCAAAGTTTTGCATGTTTAGAATTCAGCTAATATTCTACTCTGGTTTCTACAACATCCATATTCCAAAGCAGATTATTTTTTGCAGCAACTACATGAGAATACAGATGGCTACATTACGGTTTGATGTGTTGTATGAACACAGCATAGTGCTGACTGTCTCTAGCTAAGCCAGCCTTCTCCACAGAGTTTGATTCCCAGAATTCTCAGCTGTGACTATCCTGGCTATGGAATTCTGAAGTCTACACTTCTGAAGGATGCTAAGGTCAGGGGAGGTTGATCTAACAAATAACAACATAGTTGAAAATGACCAAAGCCATTGACCTCGAACTACAATAAAATCTGTCCTATCAGTATTGAAACTTCTTTTTAACATTATCATAGATAGAAATATTCTCTGAAGCTCATAGGAATTCCTAAGGCTTGCTGTGTGATGAAAACATGAGAAATTCTCTGTTTATTCCATGCTCCCCAACTCTGTGACTTTGGTTGGATCAGAAGGATGGGAAAGCCACAATCTTTTCTTTCTTTCACCCTCAGTGTCATGAAAAGGTATATACAGGATTGAGTTTCACGTAGCTTTACCACTGGATCGGCGTGTGCACTATCCGCGCATGCGCCTGGCCTTTTGCGCATGCACTTTGCTCATTTGCGCGTCTTTCATGCATGAGCACGATCTCAAAAATGTGCCTAAACAGCACGACTCGGAGCCGGGGCAGGTGAGTGGGTAGGCGGGCCCACCCATGATCTCCGCTACCAGTTCAGTGAACCGGTCTGAATTGGCTGAATACCACCTCTGCAGTGATGGGTTGCTACTGGTTCGCCCTGTATCGGGCAAACTGGTAGCAGCGGTGGCGGGAGGCTCCGCCCACCCACCCGCATGCTCCTGAGCATACGCAGAAGTGTTGTGGGTACACGAGTGTGTGTGCGTCCATGAGCGAACCGGTAGCGGCGGATTTTGAAACCTGCCCCTGCACTTCTGGGTATATACCATAATTCCTGTGTATGGAGGCTCCAACAGTTGTCATGTCTATAGTTGTTCAATTCTTATATCTCTGAGGTGTAACATCATCAGTGCTAGTCCTGATGATCTTCCCATATTTGGGTAATGGAATGTTATCTAGTTTGGGTAATGAATCGTCTGCAAGAAAACAAGCAAGGTCAGAGAACACCAAAGGACTCCTCATTTCAACCCTGAGCTACAAATATTCTCCTTTATTGGCAACTTATATCTTTCCAAAAGCAACCTGCAAAGAAATGAGAATTATGGGAAGATCCACCTCAACAGGTTTGACCTCCAGATGTGTGGGTTTAAAATACCCATTTTCCTAGGCAGCTGGATGACCTGATAGCATTAATCTCCTAAAAAAAGTTAATTGCATGATTTGTTCTCATGTTGGTTTGATCTGCTTAAGAGTCTTAAAGCCTTGGTTTCCTACAACAAAATGAAAATGTTTTTGGGTTCCCTAAGGTTTATTTTATATATATGTACACATATTATGTGTGTCAATGTGTGCATACAGTATGTGTATTCCAACAGAATCAGCATTAGCTTTTCTCTTCTCTTTATAAAAACTAATACAGATGTTTACTTATTAAATATAAATCATTTTTTTAAAACCAAAGCTATTTGCATTCTGAAAAGAAAACAGTACAGGATCAAATGGCACTTTTGGATTTTCTTTCATTTTGTTCCAAGTACAACTGAAACTTGTTATAGGAGCCTGAATACAAACAAGTAGAAAGAAGCCAAATCTGACAGGGGTGCTCTTGGTTCATTCTGAAATTCAAATATAAAGTCACTTTTAATACTGTTGGCTGTCCAGAGAGGAGGAGGATGTTATCTGAAGCCTTTGGTAGTCAATAACTAAAGAAATATTGGAGCTCTTTAGTTGATTGAATGAGTATCAATAGCTTTTGATATCTGGTAATTACAAGTTATGAACCCAATACTTGATGTGAACAAAACTGTGTAGAAACTGGTGAAAAATAAATTGGTTGCCTGTGATCTAGCTCCAATATCACACTAAACAGTAGTGCAATTTATTCCATTTT
>WNWU01013384.1:687305-706648 GCA_012654045.1 Ptyas mucosa | reverse complement strand
CATTTATAAGAAAGTCTCATTAAATCACTTCTTTTCACACCTCCATACATTAGTCTTCGGGTCACAACCATTCATTTAGTGACGTTTGAAGTTACAACAGGACTGGAAAGTCAGTTATGCCCATTTTCACACTTACGACCACTGCCACATCCCCATGGTCACCTGATCAAAATTCAAGATGTTTGGCAACTGGATCATATTGATGACGGTTATAGTGTCCAAGGGTCATGTCAACTGCTTTTGCAACCTTCTGACAAACAAAATCAATCGAGAAGAATAGCATAGCATAGCATAGCATAGCATAGCATAGCACAGAATAGAATAGAATTTTTTTATTGGCCAAATGTGATTGGACACACAAGGAATTTCTCTTGGTGCAAATGCTCCCAGTGTACATAAAAGAAAAGATACGTTCATCAAGAATCATAAGGTACAACACTTAATGATAGTCATAGGGTACAAATAAGCAATCAGGAAACAATATCAATATAAATCATAAGGACACAAGCAACAAATTTACAGTCATACAGTCATAAGTGGGAGGAGATGGGTGGTGGGAACGATGAGAAGATTAATAGTAATGCAGACTTAGTAAATAGTTTGACAGTGTTGAGGGAAGTATTTGTTTACCAGAGTGATGGCGTTCGGGAAAAAAGCTGTCCTTGTGTCTAGTTGTTCTGGTGTGCAGTGCTCTATAGTGTCGTTTTGAGGGTAGGAGTTGAAACAGTTTATGTCCAGAATGTGAGGGGTCTGTAAATATTTTCACAGCCCTCTTTTTGACTCGTGCAGTATACAGGTCCTCAGCCAGATTCAATTAACAACCATGTTACTAATTTAATAGCTGCATGATCCATTTAACAATTGTGGCAAGAAAGATCGTAAAATGGGGCTTAAATTCACTTAACAAATGTCTCTCTTAGCAACAGAAATGTGGGGCCCGATTGGGGCCTAAATTAAAACTCAAGGAAAACTCAACGAAAAACAACCAATAACAATAAAAACACAGTGGCACTCAATGGCATTAACAAGCACTAATAGGGCATCTATGTCAAGGTGCCATTAACTTCCCAACTACCATACCCAGAAAAACAATCATGTTTTTAAGGCTTTCCCAAATGCTAGTCAAATCATGGCTGACTTGATTTGGAGGGATGTGAGGCTCCATAGTGTAGCCCATGCCACAGAAAGGATTTAATTTGATTTATTTAAGCTTTAACTCTGTCAATTATAGGTTATGCAATAATAGAGCAAACAATGGCTCAGTTAATGAACCAGCCTAGGTGACTATGTTTGCCCAGATCTGCTCAGCTTTTGAACTCTGAGTCAACCAAGAACTGCTATCTGCTGTCCTTATCCTATTTATCTGCCTTCCGCATCCCAGCGCCTTCCAGATGTTGTTCAGGGACAATAGTTCTCAGATTTTTATTTATTTATTTGTTATATTCTATCCTATCTTTATTCATGTATAAGTAAATCAAGATGGCAATCATACATAGTACTTCTTCCGCCTCCTCTTTTCTCCATAACAACAACCCTGTGACATGGATTCGGCTAGGAAAAAGTGATTGGCTCAAAGTCACCCAGAAGGCTTTCATGCCTAAGACTGAACTACAATTCATCGTCTCCTGGTGATTGGTCCAAAGTCAAGCAGCCACTTTCATGCCTAAGATGGAACTCTAACTCACAGTCTCCTGGTGATTGGCCCAAAGTCAAAAGTTGGTTTTCATGCCTGTTGGAAGAAATGTCCATCTGGGTTCAGTTCCAAGTGGGAAGAAAGACCCTGGAAATATGGAGACTGCTTGGAAAGATGGTTTAATGGTGGACAGGACCACATAGTTTGAGGTCCTGGGCACAAAAGAACACATGGGTGGGAGAGAGAGAGAAAGACAGATTTATTCCCTCTCTTGGGCCCCGCTTTGGAGCTTCCTGTTCCTGTGTAAGAAATGTACTCTGATCAGTTGTCAGACTCCAATGGGGCCATGTAGGGGTAACTTTGTAGGTTGTCTTGAGTCCTAGGCCAGGCTGACTCTTGCTGGGTGATGATGTAATGAAGGGGCTTTGAGAAATTCCTATTATGGCTTAATGGCTTTGTCCTGGTTTGGATCTTGAGTGAGGGCTAATCCTATCATGTCCTGAGGGCCATGTCTTTTGTACTGTAGATAAGCTGGCCCAGCCTTTGCCTTATAGATAGGTTGGCACCAAAATATCTGCTGGGGGGTGGGGGGCAGGGAGCTAAGGCTCTGAGTTTGTCTTTAGAAACATGTTTCTCCTTTAGGAAAAATATAATATTCTGCCTTTTTTATATTTCCTAGAATATGTCATTTTCCTAGGAGTGGGGTGGGTGCTAACTTCCTACATGCCTAAAGCTGGATTAGACTCACTGTCTCCTGGTTTCTAAGCTAGTACATTAGCTGCTCTCCCAAACTGGCGTCTTGGGAGTTGTAGACATTTGGAGAACATCCTAATAGAAAACTTGAAGGGACATTGGCATAAAGAGCTATTCAGTGATAGTTAGCCACCAGATTTCAGGGAGGCTGAAAGAAATGGCCTGTCCCCAAAATTTCTGCCTCTTGTGAAATATATTATAACACATAACTGGCAGGACGCGTGAATCTATGACACACTTTTCCTGACTCACTGACTGGATGCATTCCTGATCTGCTATAAGAGAGATAGATCTAACTTCACTGCCATATTCTCCTGGCCCTGCATTTTTCACAGAGAGAAAATGGAGCAGGGGTTGCCATGATGGTACAGTTGAAACTTTGCCTGGTTTATGGGCATGGTGCAAATAAAGACTAGGGAAAGGTTTGATTCTACCATCCAGGCTGTTGACTCGACTTCTTGACCTACTCTGAGGACATCACCGAAACAGGACTAAGAACCTGGTAGCCTTTTCAGCAGATTTTGTTAGAACTATAGCAGGGTCTCCAAGGGAAACTAACCAAGGACGTGTGCCTTTAACTAGTCCTGCGTGCTAACTTAGCTTAACATCTTTCAGCTGATTCCCGCAGCCATGTCCATGCATCTGTGGTTATAGCACCAAGCAAAGCTTTTAATGTATCATTCAGACCACTACAGATGTAAGAATAAGGTAGTTTGATTGAAAAAAGCCTACAATATAGCAAATAATGGCTTAATGTAGGGTTTCCATAGGTACTTCTCGACTTACAACCAATTGACATTACAATGGTGCTGAAAAATGTGATTTATGAATAATCCTCACATTTGCAGCATCCCCACAGTTCTGTGATCAAAATTCCAGCACTCGGCAACTGGCAATTTGAAATGATTGCAGCATTCTGGGGTCATGTGATCACCATTTGCGACTTTCTTTTCTGGTTTCTGACAAGCAAAATCAATAGAGAAAATCAGACTCACTTAACCACCATATGATTCACTTAATAAATGCAGTTATTTGCTGAACAACCATGGCAAAAAAGGTTGTAAAATCGAGCGTGACTCACTGCCTTCCTTGCTTAAGGTTGGAAATACTAGTTTGGATTGTGATCAAAAGCAAGGACTATTTATAAACATGTGACACCAAACTCTAGGTCACTAGGTGGCAGCAAAAACATAATGAAATGATCTTTGCTGCCCCCTAGAGACTCTTCAAATATTTTCAGCCTGGATTTGGCCATCTTAGGTTTTAGTGCAATATATGTTCCAGATTCCTGGGTTCAGCATCACTACTAAATCAATTGGTGAAATAATCTGTCATGGATTTAATACCTTCTGATCTTAAGCATCCCATAATTTGTTTTTTGTTTCTTAAGTTTCCCCGGGGCAGACTGGACCGCCATAAGCCAAAGTGTGTTTTCTGATCTTCGCCAGCATCGTTTGCAAACCACAATTCATACCTGAGCATGTTGTGGTGTGTGAACCCAGGTTCAAATCCACTCTTACACATAGAAACTCATTAGGTGAATCTGGGTTCAGTCTACCTCACAGGGTTGCTGTGATGGGAACAATTTTAAAGCAGAGATTTCCCCCCCCCCCCAAGGGTGTTGGGAGGAGATCAAAGAACAAAATGGGGGCCACAATTCCCACTCCATTCCTACGTATACCACAATATTTGCAGAAAAAAATAGGGCTTTGGTTGCTTTGTTGTGGAGGCCACCTTGACTTTTTGGCGCCTTCCTGTGGAGATCTCTGCAAAGGTTGTCTTCGACATACAGCCACTCATTTAGTGACAATTCGAAGTTGCATCAGCCCTGAAGAAAGTGACTTGTGACCGGTTTTCACATTTATGGCTGTTGCAGCAGCCCCACGCTCCTGTGATCAAAATCCAGGCACTTGGCAACTGGCATGTATTCATGACAGTTGCACTGTCTCAGGCTCACGTGATGCCCCTTGGTGGCGTTCCCAACCCCCTTCCGATAAGCAGAGCCAACGGGGGAAGCCACGTTCGCTTAACAACCATTCACTTAACCACTGCAATGATTTGCTTAACAACAGTGGCAAAAAGGGTTGTAGAGTGGGCACAGCTCACTTAACAACAGCCTTGCTTAACAATAGAAATTTGAGAGGTCAGTTGTGCTTGAAGGCCAAGGGATACCTGTAATTCGCCTTGAGATTCGGAGTGTGATGGAGTGTCGATCTGATTAATAAATACAGAAGTGTTGCATCATTTATCACCTCACATCTCACAGTTTCTGCCAGGCCCTCTCTCCCAGTTTTGCTGTCCCATCTCATCCTTCCAGAGTCCTGGGGGAGGTCGCAGGTCTACAATTTTGGCCTTTTCCAAAAGCCGCATTGGTCAGGGCCTCCTGAGTTTATGGAGTTTCCCTGCTGTAATTCTGCTTTCTTTAGGACCGTGTAGAAAATCGGAGGGGTGGTATTTGATCCCCTGCAGAGCGTGAATAAATGGAGAAGTTATGCTTTGCACAACTAATGGTATGAATGTAAGAAACAGCGGAAAAAGGTTTGGGGGAAGAGAGTGAAAGAGATGGAGGTGGGTGGGGAATTCAGATGGAACTCTTTCAAACACAACCAGAGAGGCTAAGAGCTGGAGACAAAGGCAGGAAGACTTTTTAAACAAGAAAGCATAAAAATCCAGGATTTTCCCCCAGCTGGGATGCAGTAGCAGCCAGCCGAACAAATTAAACTATATTCTGATTTAAGATCATTCTCAGCATCTTTTGGAGAATGCAAATTTCTAGAGATTAGGATTGGAGAATTTCAGAAGATGGGGACAAAAACCATCCTAACAAGGTACCCTCCTTTTTTTCTTTCCCTCATTCCATGCTGCATTTTCTTGCTTCTTATCATAATCAGCCAGGAAGTGACTTTCATCACTCTTAGACTGGCTTCTTTTCTGGAATTAGGGTTTTTCAGTATTTTCTCTCCTCCCTTCCCCCACTTCCCTAAATATTAATAATTTTGTAATATGAAAATTGCTGTACCTTCTAATATTTTATGTTTTGGGGTGTGCCTGAGCAAAGATTGCATTTAAAAGGACAAATCGTGTCGATATTCTTTTGAAGGCTGACTGAGAAGGGGGGGGGGGGATCATTTGTAAAATTGGCTCCTGCCTCCCCCTCCCCCCAGGAAGTTAAAGCTCTGGAGCAGTTGGGAGCAAAACAGGGTCATCTTTTGGGATGTGGGTTGGATCTGAAGCCCACAACCAATGGTGAGTGTCCTTGCAAACTATATAATCATTGGAAAATCGAAAGGGTAGGGAAAATACTATTGTGAGATATTGGGGGGTTGTGGGGTGGGGGGGGAGATAGAGAGCAATGTCACTTTATTTAAATCTGAAAAGGAGGGAAAATGTGGCAAAATGTGTACGTGCATTCCAGATCTAGACGAAGCTTCCTCCTGGCACTGAACTCTCACCAACGCTGATGAATTCTTGAGAAGAAAAACTGTGCGTGTGTATGGTTGCGGGTTCCTTACTCGCGCGCTCTCAAGTACAGTCTCACAATGTCGTGTGAATGTTATACGCGCGTGGAGACACGGCGGACGGGGCAGGGGGGAGGTACGCGCGTGTGGAAAGGATTGCGTGCCAGGCGGCGGCGGCGCGTCTTGCTCAGCGAAAGTGAGGAGGGAAGCTGGCGAGAGAATGCGCGGGGGGGGGGGGGGGGGGGGGGGGAGGGGGGGGGGGGCCTAAGGGGACGGGGAGCCTGGAAGATAGAAACCGGGGGGAGTGGGCGTCCGGGTCTCCTCCTGGTGGGGGAAGGAAAGAAAGAAACAAAGCGAGGGGGCGTCTTTGGGAATGCGCGCTGCGCGCCTGGCGAGGAAGCGGGCGAAGTCGCCGGGGGTTGGGTTGGGTTGGGGGCGTTGCTCCGGCGAGGGGAGGGGGCGGAAGGCGCCTGCAGGGTTGAGGAAGCAGCGAGCCGAGGCTGGGGGGGGGGGGGGGGGGGGGCTCGAGAGAAAGCGGGGTCAACTACAGCCGAGCCAGTGGCCGGTGGACGTTGGGTAAACCGCGGCGCAAAGTCGGGCTGTCCACGCGCTCGGCTACATCGCCCAGATGTGGGCAGGGGGAGAGCCATGAAAGGGGGAAGGGCTGCCTCCTCCTCTCCGTGTCTTTTCACCTTCCTTTTACCCACCCCCCCACCCCCTCCAATGCAATGACTATCCCGGCCCCAAGCTGAGGTTGGATTTCACTTTCCCAGATCTGGTGCTGTCCAGATGTGAGGATCTTGAGGCCCCCCTCATATCTATTTGGCGGAGGATCATGGAATGAAGGCTCCATGCACCCAAAAGAGGCGGGGGTGGTGGTGGTGGTGTTTAGATTTAAACCCGATGCCCGGTTTGTAAGAGGAAGCCACATTGAGCTTGGAAGGGATTGGGTTGGGTGTTAACATGGGCTGCTAGGAACTCTTCCCTGCCAGCCCATTAAAAATTACACCTCGAAAAAGGTATTTTCCTTTTAAAATAAAACTGTATGGGGGTGCCAGGTTTAAGACTTGTGGACTTCAGCTCCCAAAATTCTACACAAGTCTTTGAAAGTTGCGTGGACATCCTGGGAATTGAAGTCCGCAAGTCTTAAAATTGTCAGGGTTGGACACCTATGCTGGACAATGGAGGAGTTTAATTCTCAGCTAACATCTTCTTTGAGTTCACTTCCACTCATGGTGATTTTATAAAATGAAATTTTCTTAGGAACAGTGAACAATGCTGTATTTTACTGTATTTTAGTATACTTTTTAGCTTCCCAGCCAAGGAGGAGCTGACCAGAATTAGATATAAAATGGGTGGCTAGGTAAATGTTTTTAATAAATGAAATAAAATAAAAAATAGCTTGCAACTTTGAGATCTCCTCATGATCCCTCATCCAATTAATAATCTAGTCAAGAGCCTTGGATAGTACAGTGGTCTAAAGCCCTGTTATTAACATCAGCTGCCTGCAATTATTGCAGGTTCGAATCTCACCAAGGCTCAAGGTTGACTCAGCCTTCCATCCTTTCTAAGGTAGGTAAATTGAGGACCCAGTTTGTGGGGGCAATAAGCTGACTTTGTATAAATATACAAAAGTATGAAGGCTATTGCTTAACGCATTGTAAGCCGCCCTGAGTCTCCGGAGAAGGGCGGCATATAAATCAAATTAAAAATTAAAAAAAATAGTCTGATTCTACAGATTTGTTTAGTGATTGTTCAAAGTCACAATGGCACTGAAAAATAATGGTTTACAATTGGTTTCAACTTTCGATGTTTGCAGCATCCCACAGGATCATGTGATCAAAATTTGGGCACTTGGTATATATTTACAGTGGTTGCAGTCACATGATCCTCATTTATGATCTTCCCAGCTGGCTTCTGATAAGCAGAATCAATAGAGGAAAGCAGATTCACTTAACAACCACATAATTCACTTACTAGCTGTAGTGATTTATTTAACAACCGTTGCACAAAAAAAAAAAAGGTAGAATTGGGCATGTCTGACTAAACAATTGCCGTGCATAGCAAGGAAATTCTGGCCCCAATTACCTTTTTGAGGCCAGCCAAGACCAGTCTAATGCAATAAACAAATTAAGAAGAATAGAATAATCTGTCCAATTCCATTTGCTTTCCTATAATCAATTCTATTCCTTCCAAGAATTGTTGTATTGTTTGTAGCACATACTACATTCTGCAGAACTAGATCAGGTCATGCTGACCTTCTGGGATTTCTTACAGATCTCTTGAGAACTCTTAATGGCTGTCTTGGCCCAACCTATTAAATCATAAACTATGATTTACAAGTACCATGGCTAAGCCAAAAGTAAGCAAATCACATGCCAATGTGGTTTATGAATTCAGCCATAAGGGACTTAGCTGTGCATGGAGTAAACTGTTGTATGGATACTGTCACTGTGGTTCATACAAACATAGCTATTGTTCCTAATGGATATCCTTGCTTATCCACTGCAACCATTAATGGCAAGGGGTCTACACAGTGGACTGGATTCAGCCAGTTCGCACCTTTTCGGGAGAACCGGTTGTTAGAAGAAATCATACTTTGTTTTTTTTCCCACTTTACGGGGCTAATCCTGTAAAGATGGCAGGAAGGAAACATTCTGCTGTTGTTTCTAGCCTACTCTTTAATTGCCCTGCTTACAGAAACTGCCTCTCTGGTTAACCCTTCTTACATTGTAACAGCTAAGGCATTTCGCCAATAGACGTGAGTTGAATTGGCCATGCCCACATAGTCACATGACCACACCTACCAAGCTGGTCATTAGGGTAGAGAACTGGTTGTTAAATTATTTGAATCCCACCACAGGGTCTACATATTTTTTTCACATAATGACCTAGATCAGGGATATCAAATTCCCGTCATCACGGCATCGTCACGTGACATAACTTTTTTCCCTTTCACTAAACCGGGTGTGGGTGTGGCCAGCGCGTGATGCATCCGGCCCACAGGCCAGGAGTTTTGACACCCCTGACCTAGATTGTATTAAGCTATGGATCCCACCCATTTCACAGAAGTATAGGTAGTACGTGACTTATGACCCCAATTGAACCCAAAATGTCCATCGCTAAGTGAGACATTTGTTAAGTGATTTCTGCCCCATTTTATGACCTTTCTTGGTACAATTGTTAAGCAAATCATTACAATTGTTCACTTAGTAACATGTTCATTAAATGAATCTGTTTTCCCACTGACTTTGCTTGTCAGAAGGGTATCACATGGCCCCGGGACATTGCAACCGTCATAAATACGAGCCAGTTACCAAGCATCTGAATTTTGATCACATGACCATTGGGGCTGCTGCAATGGTCGTAAGTGTGAAAAATGGACATAAATCACCTTTTTCAGTGCCGTTATAATTTCAAATGGTCACTAAGTGAACTTGTAAATCGGGGACTACCTGTAGTTGTGGAATAGTAAACTACAAGTAGTCCTCAATTTACAACCAGAATTAGGACCGGAATTCCCTCACTAAGTGATGCAGTTATTAAGTGAGTCGTCATATGACCTTGCCCAATTTTTCTGCCACAGTCATTAAGCAAATCCAGCTTCCCCCATTGACTTGGTTGCGGGACAGTTGCAAATATTGATCATAGGACTCTGGGACCATGCAATCGTCATAAATTCCTACAGGTTACTAAGCACCAGAATTGCAATCACATGACCTTAGAGTGATGGTAATCGTCCTAAGCTACTTTTTTCAACACTGTCATAATTTCAAACAGTTGCTAAACAAATGGTCATAAGTTGAGGACTCTTTGTAGTTCATTGGTGTTCATGGAGAAGACCAGGGGCAAGTGACACTATGGAAATGATCCAAATGTCATAATTGGTGTCATTTCTGAAATGATGTCATGCATGAGATTGCCTTGGCCTGTTGGTGGTCGGTGTTTGAGTCTCTATGATAAAAGAAATATAATTTGGGCTCTAGAGTAGTATTTTTCAACCTCAGCAGCTTCTAAGATGTCTGGGTTTCAATTCTCAAAATTGCTGCCTAGGGAACCCAAACATTTAAAAGTTGCTAAGGTTGAGAAATGGTGCTTTACAATATCCGGTGATAAAGAGGTCAAAATTAGTTGATTTATTTTTCATGTGTCTGTAACTAAGTGCCACACAAAACAATGAAATGCAACACCAAAACTTTGGTATAGCAGTGCATGACATTCCAATATGAGATCACAACGTAACATAAATTAATATGAGTCAGGTCTTTTGCTTTCCTGATATGCCTCCAGCTTCCTGGAACAAAATGAATTATGAATATTCACACATTACACTAATCTAAGGATGCAAAGAGTGTAACTAATCAGGCTCCATGTGGCAGCCCCAGACTGGGTGGGATCAAAACTCCCAGGCCCCTCCTCAGTGCATGATTTGCAAAAAGGGGAGATGTTAGAATCAAAATGCAAAGACTTAAAGGATATATTTCATCCCTGCAATTTCCATCAAAAATAAATCCCCTGCTGTCTACTTTGGACATGCTGGGTGAAACTTGGTATAGAGGCTGCATATTTAATTATGATTTATTTAAGCCTGGCTTATTGAAAAAGCCCCATGTGGCTATGATTGGTGAATACGGGTAGTCCTTGACTTATCACTAAATTGAGCCCCAAAATTTCCATGGCTAGGCAAGAAGACAGTTGTTAAACGACTTTTGCTCGATTTTAAGCGAATCAGTTTTTAAGCAGTGGTTGAGTTAGTAACATGGCTGTTAAGTGAATCTGGAGTCCCCATTGACTTTGCTTGTCGGAAGGTCACAAAAGGGGATCCCATGTCCCTGGGACACCGCAACTGTCATAAATACATGCCAGTTGCCAAGCATCCGAATTTGATCACATGACCATGGGAATGATGCAATGGTCGTCAATGTGAAAAATGGCCATAAGTCAAATGCTCATGAATGGTTGTAAATCAAAGATTACCTGTATAACCCATCCAATGGGGCTACCTTTGAAAACTACCTAGAATCATGATGGCGAATCTATGGCACACATGCCAGAAGTGGCAAGCAGTACCCCCCTCTGATGGCACGCAGCCGTTGCCCCAGTTCAGTTCTGCGCATGTGCGCACACTTCCTGCCAGCCAGCTGGTCTTCGGGTCTCTGCCGCGCATGTGGGGGGGGGGCAGTGCAGTGCAGGGG
Organism: Ptyas mucosa; assembly: GCA_012654045.1. Taxonomy (NCBI): domain Eukaryota; kingdom Metazoa; phylum Chordata; class Lepidosauria; order Squamata; family Colubridae; genus Ptyas; species Ptyas mucosa. The sequence continues at coordinate 695,609 of WNWU01013384.1, read as the reverse complement.
GCACGTGTGCATGCACAGGGCGGGGTTCATCTGGGGGGCGAGTGCACATGCATACACACATGCGGGAGCATGTGCATGTGGGGTGGTGGGGCGCATGCAGGGGGTGGGTGCATGCCGTGGTATGTTTGGGGCACACACATGCACAGGTGTGGGGCACGTATGCGGGGGCCGCACACACATTGCATTTTGTGGGTTTGGGCAAGTGAGCGCACATGTGCATGAGCTTTGGGCACTCAGTCTGGAAAAGTTTAGCCATCACTGACCTAGAAGCTACCGCAGGTACAGAATGCAAGGGCCGACCTGTGGGTGCTTCGGTCCTGCTGTTGAAAACCCACCTATTTGGGTTCCCATAGACCCGTGATGGCGAACCTATGGCATGCGTGCCACAGGTGGCACGTGGAGCCATATTGGTGGGCATGCGAGCTCAGCTCCTCCAGCTGATTTTCAGGCCTTCTGGGCCCACTGGAAGGCAGGAAACGGGCCATTTCCAGCCTCCAGAGGGCCTCCGGGGGTTGGGAAGGCCGTTTTCGCCCTCCCCAGGCTCCTAGAAAGTCTCTGGAGCCTGGGGAAGGTGAAAAACGGGCCTACCGGGCCCACTGTGCCAAAAGCAGGGGGGGTGTTGTGCACGCATGTGTGGGGGGGAGCAGGGCGCATAGAATTATGGGTGTGGGCACGCACGAGGACAATCCCACCACGCTCCCCCCGCTTTTGGCACGCAATGGCCAAAAGGTTAGCCATCACTGCCATAGACCTCCAGTTCGGAATGCTGGTTACCATCTGTAAAAGCCTATATGACAGAGGATCAGGTTAGAAATTCCTCCCTCTTGCCCTGACAAGAGGTGAGACCAATTTGGACTGAAACACAAGTTTCCAAACTTTTTCAGACCATGGAAATTGTTATCTTTTTTAAAAAATTACCAAAATCTCTGAACAAGAGGCAAAACTCAAAAGATAGAAAATTGACTGCATTTGAATAATTTTCTCCCCCTTTGTCTCTTCGAACCCCATCATGTTCTTGTGGAACCCAAATTCTGTGGAATCCAGGTTGAAAATCCTGGAGTACAGGTAGTCCTCAACTTACAACGACAATTGAGACCAAGATTTCTGTTGCTAAGTGAAGTTTTTCTCCATTTTAGGACTCACTGCAGTTCGTAAATTTGCAACACAGTTGTTAAGTGAATCTGGCTTCCCCATTGACCTTGCTTATCAGAAGGTCGCAGAAGGTGATCACATGACCCCTGGACACTGCAACCGTCATAAATTTGAGTCAGTTGCCAAACATCTCAGTTTTGATCATGTGACCATGGGGATGCTGCAATAGTCGTAAGCGTGAGAAAAATGGTAATAAAAGTCACTTTTTTCAGTGATGTTGTAACTTTGAGCAGTCATTGTTGTAATGAACCGTTGTAAGTCAAGGACTACCTGTACAAGACAGTCCTTCTTGGTGCTGATCCCAGCATTATGAAAGTCCTTCCCCTGGATATAGAGTGTGGGATTCATAGTCCTTGACTTATAACCATTCATTTAATGACGCTGGAAAAAGTGACTTACAACTGGTCCTTGCATTTAGAATGGACGCAGCATCCCCATGGCCAAGTGACCAACATTTGAGCAGTTGGCAACTGGCATGTACTTATGACAGTTGCAGTGTCCTGGGGTCAGGTGATCTCAATTCAATTCAATTCAAAGTGTTGGTTATTACCTTTAAAGGGCCAGGCTATCTTCGAGACCGCCTTCTACCACATAGCTCCCAACGACTGGTAAGATCCCACAGAGTTGGTCTCCTCCAGGTCCTGTCAGCTAAACAATGTCAGCTGGCAGGCCCACGGGGGAGGGCCTTCTCTGTGGCTGCTCCGGCTCTCTGGAACCAATTACCTCCTGAGGTCCGGACTGCCCCCAACCTATTGGCCTTCCGGAAAGCGGTGAAGACCTAGCTTTTCTGGCAGGCCTGGGGCTGTTGATCTCGCAGTTGCGATGTTGCAAGACCCGTCCATAAATGGAGTGTATGGGTTTTTAATGTTTCTTTAAAACAACTTTTATGGTATATTGTTTGCATTATTTTTTGTTGTAAGCCGCCCAGAGTCCCCAGGGAGTTGGGCGGCATAGAAATGGACAAATAAATAATAAATAAATAAATGTCTATTTGCAACCTGCCCAGCTGGCTTCCAACAAGCAAACTCCGTAGGGGAAACCAGATTTACTTAACTATTTGATTCACTTAACAGCTGCAGTGATTCGCTTAACAACCATGGCAAAAAAAGGTCATGAAATCAATGATAATTCGCTTATAACAACTGCCTTGATTAGCAATGGAAATTCTGGTCTCAATTGTGGCATAAGCTGAGGATTATCTGTAATCAGCAGATTGTATAATTATTTTTGATGATTCTTTTATAGGGAGACATTGTTTTGGAGATTTTTTTTTTAAGCGGCTTGAGCGGAGCGGTATAAAACTGCTCAATGCTAGAAATGTGTATGCCTTTAGGATGCAAAAAGCAGATGTGTCCAGATCCTGCAACGGATAATCACATTCATATCGAAAAATCTCTTAAAAACCCAGATTGACCACTTGCTGACTTCCCGTGAATTGTAGGTGCCTAGTACTTTATGTGGTTTTATTTGAATATTTCTTGCTGTCTTAGGAAGAAATGTTTACGCAACTGAAGAGTTGATCCAGAGGTGAATGATTGTATCACCTTTCAGTTAGAATAGTGGTATGGGAATTGCCCCAGATGTTTTGCAATTCTGGAGTTTAGTTCACTTATTTTATTTATTTATTGGTCCAATTCACATAGCTGCTCAACAGATTGATCAAGGGACTCTGGACAACGTACAACAAAGCTAAAACAATCTAAAAATTATCTATATTTTAAAAAAGCATTTAAAAAAGCTTATCAAAACAAAGCATTAATGCTTCAACTAGCTTAAAGCTTAATATCAGTGCAGCATATCTGAACAGCTTTCTCCACAACACAAATACCTGCTATCACTCCTGTGAGATTTATTGCAAATGTGGTTGTGTGATTTGTATGTTATGGTGGCGCAATGGTTAGTGTGCAGCATTGCAGGCAAACTCTGCCCACTGCCAGCAGTTCGATCTTAACCAGCTCAACGTTGACTCAGCCTGCCATCCTTCCGAGGTAGGTAAAATGAGGACCCAGATTGTTGGGCGCCGTAGGCTGACTCTGTAAATTGCTTAGAGAGGGCTGTAAAAGTACTATGAAGCGGTATATAAATCTAGGTGCTATTGCTAACTGCAATTACTATTAGCATTTCTAATATGGAATAGCTCCGTTTTCATATATCCTGCATTCATTTGGCAGCATTACAGATAGTCCTCAACTTACGACCATTCATCTAGTGACCATTTGAAGTCACAACTGCACTGAAAAGAGGTATTTACAACTAGTTCTTGCACTTATGACTGTCATGGGATTCCCAAGGTCACATATGAAAATTTTGGCATTTTAAGTTGGCATGTGTTTATGACGGTTACAGTGACCTGGAGGGACGACACAGGATTGCCATTTTTCCAGCCAACCTCTGAGAAGCAAAGTCAATGGAGGAAGCCAGATTTGTTTAACAACCATGTGATTCATCTAAGTGATTCACTTAATGACCACCACAATAAAAAAAAAAATCATAACATTGAATGCAATTTAACAACTGCCTCGCTTGGTGACAGGAGTTCCGGTCCCAATTTTGGTCATAATTCGAGGACTTCCTGTATTATTTTGCTTCTCTCTTCTTTTAAATTGAATCAATGAATTCCTAATGTTTTGAAAACCTGGATGTTTGTACCAGAATGAATGCATGGTGATTAATGACATATTTAACATTTGCTATTTCTTTTCTGCTTACAGAATTTGGTATTCTTTTGTTCTTTTTTCACTAGAATAATGCTTCTAGAGTCAAAACCATTGATTGATTATGTGCCATCAAGTTGACCTTTCCACCCTTAACAGCAAGTTGCTTTTAGACATTTATTAGACATTAAGCCCCAGTTGAAGAAGCTGTAGATCAGGGCAGGGGCGGGTTCCAAATCTCGTCGCTACCGGTTTACTTGTGCGTGCTCTTGTGCACGCACAGCGCTTCTATGCATGCGCAGAAGTGTCCGAGCAGGTGGATGGAACCTCCCACCACCGCCGTTACCGGTTCCCACGATCCGGTGCCAACCGGTAGCAATCCACCACTGGATCAGGGATGTCAAACTGGTTTCCCACAGGCCAGATGCGTCACACGCAGGCCACACCCACCCCAGCTCTGTGAATGGGAAAAATGTCGCGAAACATCATGTGACAGCAGCGTGACGCAGCGAGTTTGACACCCCTGCTTAAGATGAAACTACAGATATTCCTCAACTTATGATTGATTGCTCAATGACCATTCAATGTTACGGTGGACCCCACCTAAATACATTCTGGGTTTCAAAGTTCCAACCTGTCCTCCCCCCCCCCCCCCGCAATCACATGGCCACATTCTGGTTGCTTGGCAACTGACCCACATTTATGGCCTTTTGCAACAGCTCAGAACACATGACCGCGATTTATGACGATTTTGTTGGAAACTGGCATTTACTTCCCAGAAAAAAAAAACTCCCAATAGGGAACAATGGGTTTGCTTTAATGACTGCTGTGAAAAAGGTGGTAAAAAGTGGTGAGTAGTTTTACGGCTAACATGACTTTAATTGCCAGGCTCAACTACCATAATAACTCGAGAACTACCTGTATAAGCTTTTAATCAAAATCCTACCATTCCTTTCCCTACTTTCAGATGTTGGCTTATCATCGGGGTGCCTCACACAATATTGGATGGGGTTTCTTGCTTAAATTTAGCAGGGCAGTGGTGGTAGTCACTTACCTTTGCTACTGGTTTGCAAATGTGAATGCCCTTGCTTTGCTTGTGCACGCCACCTCTGCACATGCACAGAGCGTCAAAAATGGGATGTGATGGCATCCGGGCAGATGGGTGGAGCCTCCCGCAGCTGCTGCTACCGGTTTGCTCGATCTGGATAGAACCGTCTGAATAGCACCACTGTAGCAGGGCAATATTTTTACAGATCTGCAACACCAGACATGTGTTTACCTTGGATTACCAGAATTGATCTGTAAACTGAAATAAGATATTCTTGCCCTGATGTATGCTTATTGATGGTGGAAGAACATGTAAGGAATTAAATTCCTAAAGTAAGGAAAACATTTCCCCTGGTAAACAAACACACTTATTTTTTAAAAGATATACAGGTAGTCCTTGTGTTACAACTTTACTCTTTATTCCTGGTTCGCAGCGGGGCCGTGTGCGCTCTTCTGCGCATGCGCAGAAGTGTTTTGGTGATGTCGGGGTCAGTGGGTGGGGCCTCCTGGCGGTTTTACTACCAGTTCTATAGAACGGGAGCGAACTGGGGGCAACCCACCACTGCTTGTAAGTCATTACTGTCATCGAGTAGTTCATCATGTGACTGGATGCGATTTTACAACCTTTTGTGTGGTAGTCATTAAGAGAACACTGGTCGTAAAATGAAGGCACCGGTTGTTAAGTGGATGTTGTGATTATTAAATGAATCAGTTTATTTGCTGTGGGGCTTGTTTTGCCAGATACTGGATACTGTCTTCTGAAAAAAAAATTGTTGTAAATCACAGACTTGTGACTGCAGTACACTTGCTAAGCAACAAAAATATGATCACGTGACTGTAGGGGAGGTGTTGGATATCAGAACTTTGAAAGCTTTGGGTCCTATGCAGTGGTGGGTTGCCCCCGGTTCGGACCGGTTCTATAGAACCAGTAGTAAAACTGGCGGGAGACTCTGCCCACTGACCCTGACATCATTAGAAGCGATCTGCGCAGAAGCAAGGCACATGCGTGAGCAAAGCATGCACACATGATCCCGTTGCAAACCGGTAGTAAAGGTAAGTAGAACCCACCCCTGCTCCTATGTATGGGGGGGGGGGGTTTCTGTCATAACTTCAAACATTCATCAAACAAATGATCATAAATCAAGAACTACCCATATGATCCCAGAAACTGTTCTCATTTGTAGATTTTAAATCATGGACAGATTCATTTGGGAGAAACAGTGTCCTCGCCTAGGATTATTTTGAACTGTAAAGGTAAGCAACAACTAGAATTATACTAAATTGAGGACTTCCTGTATTTTTTGCTTCTCTCTCACACAAAACGAACAAACTAAGCCCTCATTTTCTGTTAAAAAAATTGAGGACGACGTCAGCATTTTAGTAGGTTTTGGTCAATATTCCTCCCTAAAATGTTCTGAATCAGCGGAAGCCTCCTGACATTTTTCAAGGTCAGCTTCATGGTGTACTTATGGAGTAATATGTGCTTTGTTTGATGAATGTGCACTTCTGGCTAAGGAAATGCAGTTGTGTGCCTGAGTAATTTGGGAAAATGTATCATTTGAATGTTATGTGTTTGTAACAGAAAGCATCGGCTCTTTGCTGATTCTTTACCCCAAAAGATGGCTTAATCGGATTTAACGATGTTTGCTTTTGTAAGGCTTTCTCCTGATCTTAAGATGATCTGGACTTGATGGGTGTCCCAATTCCAGCCCCTGCCTTGTGGCAGAATGGGGAGCAGTTCTTCAGCCCTCAAAATTTGCACCGATCACCAAGGGGGCATCAACTGGATCAGCCTGAGTCCAGACGGGCAGTGGCTGTTAACGGGCAGTGAAGATGGGACGGCACGACTCTGGAGCACTGCCAACAACCAATGTCAGGCCCACTTTCAAGGTAGGCAAATTACAGAATTACAGCAGAGTTGAAAGGGACTTTAGAGGTTTTCTGGTCCAAAATTTGTCCTTTGGTTCCAGGATACAAAATTGATTATGGAACATCTAGTCAATATTGACCCCCTCAGCAACTACAGAGATGGACGTTCTCCAGGGTGAGCTATTTCCAGTCTGGTCCTTCAGAACTTCCAATGGTGGACCCATTTCTGTTGGAATTTAGTCTGTCCATGTTGCTGCTGGCCATCCTCTTCTCTTTCCAATATTATACATTTCACTATATCAGGGGTCAGCAACCTGTGGCTCTGGAGCGGCATGTGGCTCTTTCGCCCCTCTGCTGCGTTTCCCTGTCACTCAAAATATACATCACAACCACCAATGTGCGACACCCGCCAGCACACGATTTATTGAGCTTTTCAGTCCCCGGGAGGCCAACCATGGATAAATCCAAGAAAAGAAAAGTTTCAGAAGAAAACAGAACTACATATGCTAGTTTTGTGGCCAATCAAAAAACAGACAGGCATGGGAAGGGTTTTATGGCTCCCGGTGTTTTCTTTTCTGTGGGAAACGGGTCCAAATGGCTCTTTGAGTATTTAAGGTTGCAGAGCCCTGCACTATATAAATCTATATAAGGGAGCTGGGTCTTTGCAATTGGTTGATTGACTAACATGCCGTGAAGTTGATGTTGACTCTTGATCTTCTCCAAAATGACCCATTCTCCAGCCTGGCTGTTCAGGACTCCCATTGCTGCTATACAGGTTGTCCTCAACTTACAACCATATATTTAGTGATTGTTTGAAGGTAAAACAGAACTGAAAAACGTGGCTTGACTATTTTTCCCATGTACTACTATTGTAATATCCCCATTCTCATATAATTAAAATCCAGGTATTTGGCAATTGGCAGGTATTTATGTCATTTGCAGTGAACTGAGGTCATGTGATCACCTTTGACAAGCAAAGTCAGTGGGGAAGCCAGATTCATCTAAAAATTGTGTTACTAACTTAAGAACTGAAGTGATTCATGTAACAACTATGGCTAAAAAGCTCGCAAAGCGGGTCAAAACCAGGGGTGAAATCCAGCAGGTTCTGACAGGTTCTGGAGAACTGGTAGCAGAAATTTTGAGCAGTTCAGAGAACTGGCAAATACCACTTCCGGCTGGCCCCAGAGTGGGGTGGGAATGGAGATTTTGTAGTATCCTTCCCCCAGGAGTGGGGAGGGAATGGGGATTTTGCAGTATCCTTCTTCTGCCACTCCCACCGAGCCACACCCACAGAACCGGTAGTAAAAAAATTTGGATTTCACCACCAGTCAAAACCCATTTAAGAACCCGTCATGCTTAGCAACAGAAACGTTGGAATCAATTGTGGTTGTAAGTTGAGGACTACCTGTAATCACGTCCATCTAACTCTGACACATAAACTTTTCCAAATTGTCCAGATGTATGAAGAAGATGGATATGGAGAGTCAGTTTGGTGTGGGAATTCAGATTCTGGCCTAGAAACCAGAAGATTGTTTCGCCTTAGGCATGAAAGCCAGCTAGGTGACTTTGGGCCAATCACCAG
>WNWU01013384.1:666308-679497 GCA_012654045.1 Ptyas mucosa | reverse complement strand
CTTTCAAGAAGAGACTGGACTGACGTCTGTCAGAAATGGTGTAGGGACTCCTGCTTGGGCGGAGGGCGGGGGGTGGGGTTGGACTAGATGACCTACAAGGTCCCTTCCAACTCTGTTAACCTGTTAATATTTGATGGCACACAATATGGAGTGCTTGCTGAAGCTAGCCAAGTGTGATTTGAATTTTACGATAGAAAGAAGGACTATGCACATACTTAGGAATCTTTGGCTGATAAAATAGAAAGAGCCTTGGTAGTACAGTGGTTTAAAGCACCCTGTTATTAATACCAGCTGCCTGCAATTATTGCAGGTTCGAATCTCACCAGGCTCAAGGTTGACTCAGCCTTCCATCCTTTCTAAGGTAGGTAAATTGAGGACCCAGTCTGTGGGGGCAATAAGCTGACTTTGTATAAATATACAAAAGTATGAAGGCTATTGCTTAGTGCACTGTAAGCCGCCCTGAGTCTCCGGAGAAGGGTGGCATATAAATAAAAAAAAAAGAGAGAGAGAGAATGTGAAGTTTATCTCCAGAATTCATGGGTTGTGGACTGAAGAATTCTTCAAATAATGTTTAGGGTCACCAGAACTGTACACTGTAAATGTAATCAAATGCAATTAATAAAAACATGATTTGGACCAAATAAATCCATGAGTCCTAAGGAGCACTGCTTCACTAGCTTTAGAGACTAGCTTCATCTTACACAAACAGTGAGCAAACATCTCCCCTACCTAATTTTTTGAGCTCTTTTAGGACTTGGTTCCATACAGAACGTACTTTCAAAGGTCTACGTTACCCTTTCAACATTGCTGTTACTGTTTGTACCCCCTTCAGTTTCTGAAGAGAAAGACCAGATAGAAAGGTAACTGTGACTTCCAGTGATCTTCCTTTGTTAACTTTCTGTTCTTTCTTTTGTTTGTCTCAGCTTGTCAATCGATGCTTGTATTCAGGTAGCACGGACAAAACAGTAAAGTGTTGGTTGACTGACACTGGAGAGAGGATAAGGACCTACAAGGCACATAAACACACTGTCAGTGCTTTGAAATACCATGCTGGAATATGTAAGTTCGAACTGACGCCATCATATGTTTGCTTACTTGTGTGTTTTATTTATGTTTTGAAAGCCACATCATCCTGTTATCCTTGCCACAACAACAACAACAACTCTCTGAAATAGGTTGAGCTGAGAGAGAAGGGCTGTACCCTAGCCTCCCCCACGCTAGAGAGCCAGTTTGGGGTAGAGCCAGGGGTGAAATCCAGCAGGTTCTGACAGGTTCTGGAGAACCAGTTGCCGAAATTTTGAGTAGTTCAGAGAACCGGCAAATACCACCTCTGGCTGGGCCCAGAGTGGGGAGGGAATGGGGATTTTGCAGTATCCTTCCCCTCCCACGCCCACCAAGCCACACCAAGCCACAGCCATAGAACCGGTAGTAAAAAAATTTGGATTTCAACACTGGGTAGAGCAGTGTTCTTAACCTTTTATTTATCATGGAGCCCTTTAAATATCTTTTGTGGCCATAGCCACAGGTCCCCAAGACTTAACTCAAGATTTTAATCATAACATTTCTCCAAGCTTTCGTGGACTCCCTGCGATGACATCACAGGACCCGTGAGTCCGCGATCCCATAGCTTGAGAATCACTGGTGTAGAGGTTAAACAGGAGGCTGTGAGTTGAAAACTCACCTTACGCATAAAAGCCAGCTGGGTGACTGTGAGCCAATCACCAAGAGACTGTGCATTCTAGTCCCGCCTTATGCACGGAAGCCAGTTGAGTGGGTCATCAGTCCCTCTCTCTTATCGCAACCCACCTCACAGGATTGTTGTTGTACAGAAAAAGAGGAGAGAAAGGAATATTATCAATGTTTACTGCTTTGAGTTACTGATAAGATAATGAAGGTGGGACCAAAGCAAATCTCATTAAAAGCTAGTTCGGTATCTTTATATCTTCACCATCTCACCCACACTGTTTCTGTAGGAAATGTCAGCAGCAGGGACTTCTAAAATGCCTTTTATTGTTAGGAGCCATGGTGGCGCAGTGGTTAGAATGGAGTATTGCAGGCAAACTCTGCCCACAGCCAGAAGTTCGATCCTAACTGGCTCGAGGTTAATTCAGCCGCCCATCCTTCTGAGGTTGGTAAAATGAGGACCTAGATTATTGGGGGCAAGAGGCTGACATTGTAAACCTCCTAGAGCAGGGATGGGCAACTGTGGCCCTTTTACAACCTGTGGACTTCAACTCCCAGAATTCCTGATACAGCCAAGCTGACTCTGGAATTCTGGGAGTTGAAGTCCACAGAATTATAAAAGGTTGTAAAAGGGCCACAGCTGCCCACCCCTGTCCTAGAGAGTGCTATAAAGCACTATGGAGCGGTATGTAAGTCTACTCTAAATGCTATTGCTGTTGTTATTCTTGTAGACATCATAACTGAACCTTGGGAATCTGTCAGAGGCTCTCTTTACTACATCTTTATACCAAGCAAACTCAAGGCAGGGATATTTTGAGTTTCTTTCTTCTCCCTTGAGATTCTGAGTGGTCTTTTCTGAATCTTCTCCTATCTTGATGGTTTGTTCACCTATTCCCAGGGCCAGGTTTATCTTCCATAACACATAGAGAGTTTTCTTGGCTGAAGAGGTTGTCAGCTTTTTCAGATAGACCAGAACAGGAAACAGACTCCACGAGGCTCGCAAAAACTACACTTTATGGATGTAAGTGATAGTAGGCGAATCTTGAAAACCTGACTGAGCTTTCGTTGTCTTCCTTCTAATACTCTATTGCAGTGTCTCTCAAACGTGGCAATTTGAAGATGTGTGGATTTCAGCTCCCAGAATTCCTCAGCCAGCAGCACTGGCTGAAGGATTCTGGGAGTTGAAGTCCACACATCTTCAGCTCTAGTGCAGGGGTCGGCAACCTTAAACACTCAAAGAGCCACAAAGGTCCTAACCAGAAGTCCCCTGTTCAATTCTGGAGCTGACTGTAAGCCCAGTTTCCCCATCATAAAGTCTCCTCCTACTGCAGCTTCCTTTTTCCTCTGCCAACCTGAAGTCTTGTTCCCCCACCATAGAGTCTCCTCCTAGCATGCTGTCCTTTTTCCTCTACCTGTCCTAACCAAAAACCCTATCAATTATGGAGCCAACTGGCAACAGGGAGCCATAGCAGAGGAATGAAAGAACCACATGCGGCTCCAGAGTCATGGGTTGCTGACCCTTGCTCTAGTGAATTAAGGAGGAGCAAGTCTTAGCTTCTTCACATTTTCTGTCTTGGCCTTAAAGCATGCTTCTGTTGTGTTGCCTCTCCAAAGTTATCTCCTTGGCTTTCTACAGGAGGAAACATAATCCAGATCTCCCCTACTTTGTCCAATATCTGCTCCATTACATCACACTGGCTCATGGGCTTGAGAGAGGGACTAGCCCAAAGTCATTATAGAGTTTCTATAATAGTTTGTGGGATTAAATCTGGAACTCTCCTCCCTGGTCCTCTATTTTCACCACCACATCATATTGAAAGTCCATTCTGACTTTCTTAAAGACCTATCATTGTCTCAGTGCTTGGTTAACTACATTCCATCTCTTCCTAGAAAGCAATTCAGAAATGAAAGCAGTTTCTGATAGTCCCTGGATAAATTTTCGGAAGAAGGCAGGATGCAGTCACTCTCTCCCTTTCTTGAACAGCAGACGAAGTCTCGTTCATTTAAAAGATAAATGCTTCCAGATGGTACAAAATCATCCCAGCAGTTGGCAAAGCTGGTTTGATTTCTTGCTTTGTCAGTGAGAAGAGGAAAAGGGTTTTAAAAATCTTTTGAATGTGTTTTTTGTATAAGCAATTTCACATCCTTTCAGGCTATGTTGACACCAGCAACCCATATTTATTGTGGATATGTAGGAATGCAATATATTGTCCATTTAACCTGACTGACACAGTATTTTGTCTGTTCTGCATTCTCTTTGTGATCAATGGATGTAATTGAAAATATCGAAAAAATGTTTGACGACCGTATAGTAAACTCTACTGCAGGAATATCCAATCTTGGCAACTTTAAGACTTGTGGACTTCAACTCCCAGAATTCCCTAGCCAGCATATACAGAATTTACCAAATCTTAAAAGTTGGACACCCCCGTTCTACTAAATTTTCAAATCTTTGGCTTATTTTAATTGCTTTTTTTAACTATATGGACAGGAGCGTAAGACAGAGTTAGATGTTATCTGCAAATATTTGTAAATAGAGCTTTTAAGTGGGGAAATAGAGATCTTCCTCATGAGTAAATTACATGTAGCTTACTCATGATGATGGCTTTCACCTCACATCTCACCTCTGTCTTCCTGGTTTTTTTTTTTTAATACAGAATACAAAATAACAGATTTGGAAGGGAACTTTAAGGTCTTCTAGTCCAACCCCCATGCTTGAGTAAGAGACCATATACTATTTCAGACAAATGACTATCCAATCTCTTCTTTAAAACCTCCAGCTATGGAAGACCGATAATGTCTGGAGGCAAGCCATTGCTTAATTCTTCTCACTGTCAGGAAATTTCTCCTTAATTCCAGGTTGCATCTCTGTTTGATCAGTTTCCATCCGTTACTTCTTGTCCTGCCCTCGGGTGCTTTGGAGAATAGGTTGACCCCCTCTTCTCTGTGGCAGCCAGGGGTGAATTGTAAAATTTGTTACTACCGGTTCTGGGCGCGTGGCTTGGTGGTGGTGGGGTAATATGACTGGGTGGGCGTGGCCAACTTTTTTTTTTTTAAACTTTTCAAGCATTTTTTCTAATGCTTTGAGAAGCCTCTGCCAATCAGGCAACTCAGCTGGGATCGTCAGAGACTTTTCAAAGCATTTTTTTTTACCACCTCTTCGGCCAAGAGGTGGCAGAAAAAAATGCTTTGAAAAGCCTCTGACGATCCCAGCTGAGCCGCGCGATCATCAGAGGCTTTCTTTTTTTTAATTTTAAAAGTATTTTTTCATCGGAAGAGGTTGTAGAAAAAATGCTTTTAAAAGTTTTTTAAAAAAAGCCTCTGATGATCGTGCAGCTCAGCTGGGCATGGTGGGAGGGTGGGGGCGCAGGGATTTTTGCTACCGGTTCTCCGAACCACCCGCTGCCATCACTACCAGATGGGGCGATCCGGTCTGAACCGGGAGCATTTCACCCCTGGTGGCAGCCCCTCAAATATTGGAAGACTGCTATCATGACACCCCTAGTCCTTCTCTTTGTTAGACTAGCTATACCCAGTTTCTGCCTCTAAATAGTTTGCACAATGAATTTCAACTATTAGCATTTCAGCCACTAAGAAGCAATTCGACAATCATTTGTCTAAAATGGTGAGGGCAGGGGTCCTGGCTGTGGCCTATTGGGAGATGGGCCATGGAAGTGGGGGAGCAGGGGAGCAAACTCCCCTGAAACTCCATTTGCGCTCATGAATGTTCCTGCTGCTTGCGTGAAATCATCCCCTCTCCAGTACTGCAGCCACTGCCACCAGTCCACAAAACCAGAAAGGTTGGGGACCACTAGTATAAGGTCCCCTGCTTGAGCAGGGAGTTGGACTAGAAGACCTCCAAGGTCCCTTCCAAATCTGTTATTCTGTTAATTAACCACAGCAGATCTTCTTGGTGGCTTGGGGACCTCATCATCACATTAACGAGATCAAAATTCGCCGTTTGGGGAATATCGAATCCCTACACATCTTCTCCAGGGAAGTGCCTGCCAAAACATTGCTACCCATCTGATTCTTTGTTGTTGGCCAGTTTTTTCAATTGCAATCTCTGCGCAGCTTGATGCTCCTGGGAGAAACAATTGGCCAGATTTGGTGTTTTCACAACATTCCTAAGTGAGTCAGTCAGAACCAGCATTTTTCACCCTTAGCAAATTTTAAGGTGTGTGGTACTTCTGCTGGCTGGGAAATTCTGAGAGTTGAAGTCCACGTATCTTGAAATCTCCCTGTTCAGAAAACACTGGTTGAACCCTATAGAATATGGGATCATTTGGGGGATAAAGTTAGCTTGATGGACAATTACTTCCTTTAGGGTTCTCACAACACACCAATCTTTCTCATTAACCAGATTCAATATGATGCAGAACTAGGGCCAAAAAATGACAAGGATTCAATTCCTGTCAAATTGCAAGAATTCAAAAACTTGCAATTTGGGGCTTCTTAGATCTACTTCAGAGGATTCCAAAATCAAACTTAGAGTCCCAGTGTTTATGAGAATGCACTGTCTGTACCTTTATTTCATTGATTTAAAGCATTTGTACAACTACCCATTTCATATAATTAACTTTAGAGGCTTCCAATAAGGTTAAAGCTTTACCTGCACAGGCATATATGCATATATACATGTACGGGTATTCCTTGACTTACAATCACAGTTAGAACCAGAATTTTATTTGCTAAGCAAAGGTAGTACTTAAATCAGTCCCAACTGGTTTTACAACCTTTTTCGCCATGGTTGTTAAGTGGATCACTGCAGTTGTTATGAATCACACAGTCACTAAGTGAAGCTGGCTTTTCATATTAATTTTTACCTGCAGGAAGCCAGCTGGGAAGATTACATGACACCTGGATGCTGTAACCATCATTAATACATCCTAATTTTGGTTATGGGGGATGGTGTGACAGTCTTAAGTACGAGGACCAGTTGTAAGTCAGTTTTTGCAGTGCCCCTGTGACTTCAAATAGTCATTAATTGGATGGTTGTAAGTCAAGAGCTACCTGCACACTGACGATGAAGTGCATCTTAAAAAGAAATCTTTAGCCATCTACTTAGTGAAAGAAATAAAGCCTGGGCCAAACTTTTGAGTGGTTTCATTACAGCCGTCTATAAATGGCCTTGGAGGCATTCAGAAAGGATGACTCAGTTACCCCACCCAGATTAGATGATGGAAATAAATTCAAGGTTTATTATTGATATCAGTGTTGGAACAGTATGGTAGCTGTAAAATTTTGTTTCCAATCTTGTAAGTTTTTAAGTTGCTTTTTGGCTTTTGGGATGCCTGGCTTTTAAGGGTAACATCTGTCTGTTGGATTTCACAGACAAACCTGGAGTAATTTTCAGTAGTAATAATAATAACAGCCTTTATTTTCATTGTACATCATGTATACAACGAAATTGGTTAGTATTTCTAGCAGGATATCTTTCAGATGGAATTGGGGTGGGTGGGGGGAAAAGCTATCACAGTCCATGCAAAAATGCCCTTTGTGGAAGAGATTAGGTTGGACAATGAATTGTCCTATTCTTTAAAAGCATTCATGACAAACCATTTTATACCAAATTTATATTTCGCTGATAAAGAAATAAAGGGAGACTAATATAAATCTATTTCAAGCTATTTAGCTCTCATCAGCTAGTCATACCCTTACTTGGATTAGAACTTGGGCTGCCTGCATGTTAGGCAGTTGTATTAACCTCTGAGCCACAAATTCTCCCTTCATCAGCTTGAGCCAGGGGAGAGATTAAGTGTTTTTCTAGCGAGATACCTGGTCTACCCCAGCATGTGGGAAGGATCTAGACTAGATCTATACTAGTCTCCCTTTATTTCTTTATCAGCAAAATATAAATTTTATGTATGTATGTGTATATCTATCTATCTATCTATATTTGGTTATTCAGGTTTTCTCTCGCGTAAAATTGGAACTTCTAATTTTACGCGGGAGAAAACCTGAATAACCAAAGACCTGCATACAAACACCGGCGAAAACCTCAGAAAACACACACACACACATATATAATTATTTATTATTGCAATTTATATGCCGCCTTTCTCCCTGAGGACTCAAGGCAGCTTACAAAATGACAGTTTCCAATACAAATCACAATGAATTAAAGATTAAAATCAACGACCCAATTAAAACAGTTTAAAATTATAACAGTGTACCCCCAACGGATCAGTTGAGTTGACGGAAGAGCCAAGTCTTCAGCTCGCGACGAAAGAAAAGAAGGTCAGGGCCTGTCCTGAGCTCGGTGGGCAATCCATTCCAGAGGGTCGGGGCTCCCACAGAGAATGCTCTCCTCCTGGGGGCCGTCAGCTGACATTGTTTGGGCGACAGTACCCTGAGGAGGCCCACTCTGTGAGAGCGCACAGGATGATGGGAGAGTGGCTGGAGATGGTCCTGCAAGTACCCTGGGCCTAAGCCATGAAGGGCTTTATAGGTAAGCACCAGCACCTTGAACTGAATCCAGAACGCCACTGGCAGCCAGTGCAGCTCATGCAGGAGGGGTGTTACACGGGAGTATCTAGACGCCCCCGTAACTACCTGCGTGGCTGCATTCTGGACTAGCTGGAGCCTCCAGACACATCCCAAGGGCAGCCCCATGTAGAGGATGTTACAGTAGTCCAACCTAGAGGTAACAAGGGTGTGAGTGACCATGGCAAGGGCATCCTGGTCTAGGAAAGGACGCAACTGGCGCACAAGACACACCTGTGTGAAGGCCCCCCTGGTTACGGCCATCAGATGGTTGTCCAAGGACAGCCGAGAATCCAGGAGGACACCCAAGTTGCGGACCCTATCGGAGGGAGCAAGAGTCTCTTCCCCGATTGCTAACGATGGAACCTCCAGATCCCGGGATGCCGGGATCTTAGACTCAGTCTTGAAAAGGTTGAGTCTAAGTCTGTTCCTCCCCATCCAAACCCACGCCGCTTCCAGGCAGCAGGACATCACGGGAAGGGCATTCCTAGGGTGGTCAGAGGTGGAGATGTAAAGCTGGGTATCATCAGCATATTGATGATACCTCACCCCAAACCACGGATGATCTCACCCAGTGGCTTCATGTAGATATTAAAGAGCAGAAGGGAGAGAACCGATTCCTGAGGCACCCCATAAGTGAGAGGCCTCTGGGAGGATCCCTGACCGCCTGCCCAAACAGACTGCAGACGACCAGAGAAATAGGAGGAAAACCATTGTAAAACAATGCCTCCTAACCCCATCCCCCTGAGCCCCTGCAGCAGGATACCATGGTCGATAGTATCGAAAGCCGCTGAGAGGTCAAGAAGGACCAGGATGGAGGAACAGCCCACCAGAGATCATTTATTAGGGCGACCAATGCTGTTTCCATGCTGTGACCACGCCTGAAACCGGATTGGTAAGGATCAAGGTAGTCTGTTTCCTCCAGGAATTGAGGGAATTGCTGTGCCACCACGAACTCAACAACCTTTGCTAAAAAGTGAAGGTTGGAGACTGGATGGTAGTTGTTAAGAACGTCAGAATCCAGGCTAGGCTTCTTAAGGAGGGGTCGAACCACCGCCTCTTTGAGTGCAGCGGGGAAGACCCCTTCCTTTAATGAAGTGTTAACAACAGCCTGGATCCAATCTCCAGTCACCTCTCTGGCTGCTGAAACTAGCCAAGAGGGACATGTGGAAGATCCCAGCCTTCCCATAATCCTGTCCACGTCATCCAACAAAACAGGCTCAAACCCAACCCAGATGTCTCCATCAAGACTAGCCCCTGTCACCTCAATGGACTCTGTCCAGTCGGAGTCCAACCTGGTCCGAATCTGAGTGATTTTATCTTGCAGAACCTGTGCAAAATCCTCAGCACGGCCCTACAAGGGATCCTCCCTCACTCCCTGATTTAGGAGGGAGCAGGTCACTCTAAACAGGGCTGCTGGGCGGTTTTCTGCAGATGCAATGAGAGTGGCAAAATAGTTACGTTTCGCCACTTCCATCGCCATAAGATAAGACCTAATATGGGTTCTTAGTTGTGTTCGGTCGGACTCAGATTGGGAGGATCTCCAACCACCCTCCAGGTGTCTTTTCCGATGCTTCATTTCCCTGAGCTCCGCAGTGAACCAAGGAGCTGCCCGGGATCTACGTCGGACCAGAGGCTGCAAAGCGTGATTTGATCCAGGGCCCCCACTGCAGCCTGTTCCCAGGCTGCGACAAGGGCCTCGGATGAATTGTGGGATAAGGAGGCGGGAAATGACCCAAGTTCCCTCAGGAACCTTTTGGGTTCCATCAGGCGCCTGGGGTGGAACCATCTTACCGGTTCTGCACCCCTGTGATGGGGGATGGCAGTAGGAAAGTCAAGCCTAAGGAGGGAATGATCAGTCCATGGCAGAGGGTCGATAGATAAATTCCCCTCCCCGCGATCATTTATCCACTGTCCAGAGAGAAAAATCAGGTCGAGTGTGTGTCCTCCAATGAGTTGGGCCCTGTACAATTTGAGTTAGGTCCATGGCTGTCATGGAGGTCATGAACTCCCTCACCAACTCAGACGTCTCACCAGCCGATGGCAGGTTGAAATCTCCCACCACCAAAAGGTTGGGGAGTTCCACTGCCAGTTCGGCCAGGACATCTAGTAGTGCGGGCAGGGCTGAGGCCTCGCAGCTGGGGGAGAGGTACATGATCAATAGCCCTGACTGAACTCCAGGGTCCCATTTCAAAAGAAGGGATTCACACCCGCCTATCTGAGGAACAGTGACCTCCCTAGGACTAAGACTTTCCTTAATAATTACCACTACTCTTCCGCCTCTCCCCTGGAGTCGCGGCTGGTGCAGTATCCGGAAACCTGGGGGACATAAATCCACAAGAGGGACACCACCCTCCGGCCCCAGCCAGGTCTCAGTGATACAAGCCAGGTCCGCGTCCTCCTCGTCAATAAGATCTCGAATGAGGAGGGCCTTGTTCATCACGGACCTGGCATTCAAGTATACCAGCCAGAGTCCAGGGCTCCGCACTCTGTCGCCATTGGAGGAGCAGGATGAGCTGAGGGGGCAGGAAAGCACCACCGCTTGAAAAAAGTGGGGGCACTCTCCAAGCCGCCCCCTCTCCCCACCCCTGCCTCTCCCAACTGTCACAGGGATTGGAAGACCCTCTCTCCACCAAGCCTCTTCATTCCCTCCCCCTCCCCCCCCCCCCCCACAACCATCCGATGGGCCCAATTGCTGAACTGTGAGAGCCGCCCCCAGCTCATCCCTCACCACCTGCCTCCCGGGTCCCCTTAAAATTTGGTTAAAAGCCTTAATTAAAAAACCCCTCAGACCACGCTTAGAAGCATGCCACCACTCGGGGTTCCAAAACCCATCCTTGAGGTAGGCCTTCGGCAAATCCGAAGGCCATGTCTGTGAGAGGGGGGCGTCTCGCAGAGTGAGGAGGGACACCGAAGTGTAAGCCAGAATAAATATGTGAGAAAGATGAAAGACAGCGACAGGAGACCGAGATGGTAACAAGAGGGATAAATAATAACAGAATAGGAGTAAAAACAGGCCGGCATGACCACCACTCTCTCACAGCGGTGGGGGAGTCCAAAAGCTACAGCGAATAAATCCAGTGGAACCAGCCGCAACCACCCTCTCACGGTGGCTAGGTGGAGAACAACCACCAGCAGAGTCATAGAACAGTTCCTGGGAACATGATGCAGCAGCAGTCCACCAGGATTCACAATACTTCAGCCTGTAGCTCCATGTCTCTGTCAGATACATCGGGTCCAATAAAGGCAGTAATAGGGGGTAAAAGGATGAGATGTAACATATCGTGATGAAAGAGGAGTCAGGGATCAGATAGCAGTTCAAAAAGGAGGAAGATGTCAAAAGTCCCACCAAACAACTGAAGATGGATAAACAGGCGGGCCAAACCGGGACAGGCAACAGTCCGGGGGGCAGGCATCAAAAGTGGGGGAGGGAGAGACTCCAGGGAAGAGCAAGATGGACAATTATCACTTCCCCTCCAGCCAACTCCTGACCCACCAGATCTTCTCCAGGTCCACTCACCCTGCAAACATAGCCTGTCCTTGCTGGGCTATTACAGCCCAGGTCTTCCCGGCCATATGCCCTTCAGGGGCTATTAGATGTAGTCCCAGCAGAATAGTCTGCTGGGTCCTAGTCCCCTCATCTCCGGTGTGGTGCTCACCACCATCGACAAGGCCTCCACAATACCCGCCATCCTAATCCCAGCAGTTTCATAAGGGGGGGCTAATGATTTTACAGCAGCCCCAGTGCCTGTAGCATCCCCGATGCAAAATCGCTGAGTATCAACAGCGTCTGGTAGTGCCGATCCGGCCGATGGGGCTCTAACGGCCGTGGTGCTGTTGCAGAGGCTGACGCTGCCCTCCCTGCGGCGCCCAGCTGATGCAATCTTCTTTTCGCCATCCCTAGGTCGTCCGAGAGCCATCTCCTGCTGGAGACGGCTCATTTAAGCTGCCGGAGGCTCAGCATATCGGGCAGGCGCCAAAGAGTGGAAAAAATGGCCTCCCCCCGGTTTCCTGTTGCTCGTCCCTGCATCTCGATCTCAGCCGGCACTTCGGGGAACTGCCATCTTGCGCATGTGCAGGTCCAATTCTACATATATATATGTAGGTCTTTGGTTATTCGGGTTTTCTCCCGCATAAAATTGACAAAATTGACAAAAAGACAAAATTGAGTTAGAAAATCAAGGAGTATATGAAATCCCATGCACCACCTGCCCCACCACATACATCGGACTAACCAACAGAAGAATAAGTGCATGCATTGAAGAACACAAGAACTCAGAAAAGAGGAACCAACTCCTTCCCTGGTCCAACACCTTAAAGCCACAGGACATGAAATTGACTTTAAAAAGACCAGAACTATCGCCAAAACTGAACACTTTAACAACAGAATAATCAGAGAAGCCATCGAGATAGAAAAATGCCCACACAGCATGAATAAACGAGATGATACCTTCCGCCTACCAGCCATTTGGAAACCTGCCCTTATTGACAAACGAGTCCCTAACATGAGGAATGACACACGAGGGCCACACAGGATGTCACCACCACACATACACGCATAAAGCAGACTCAAACCCACACCGACGATGAGGCATGACCACGGACCAGAAGCCAGGCCGCAGCTGCATCATTAGCCACTTCAAACCCCTCCAATCCATACATGAAGCAGACTGACACCCACCATGAAGATGTGGCACGACCACGAATGTGAAGCCAGACAACAGCAATGCAGCTCACCAGCTCAAATCCCACTGCAACTCAGATTAACCCAAGCACAACCAAGCCCCCACCCAAACAGAACACACCCCCATCCAATCAGA
This sequence comes from Ptyas mucosa, assembly GCA_012654045.1. Lineage (NCBI taxonomy): Eukaryota > Metazoa > Chordata > Lepidosauria > Squamata > Colubridae > Ptyas > Ptyas mucosa. The sequence continues at coordinate 666,508 of WNWU01013384.1, read as the reverse complement.
GCACAGCCAACCCCCCATCCAATCAGAGCACAGCCAAGCCCCTAACCAATCAGAACACACCTCCACCCAATCAGAACACAGCCAAGCTCCCACCCAATCAGTTCACACCCCCACTAGCAGTTAAAAGGAAGAAACAGCTGCGATCTCACATTGCTCCTAGAAGCATGAAGCCGAAAACACCAGCCTGAAGATGACGAATG
>WNWU01013384.1:623610-665908 GCA_012654045.1 Ptyas mucosa | reverse complement strand
ATTGTACACCTTATTTCTGAAATTATAACCCTTAATTGTGAGAAAGGCATACATGCTGCCTAGAGAATGATGAGATGGCATGGCCCACAGCTGCATGATGGCAGAGAAAGATTCGTTCTTCACTTCTCAGGCTGTAAAGATGAAAGCTGGAGATTTGTACTTTCAGACTTGCAAGATTCTGCTAGTATAGCCTTACAATAATAAAGTAGGATTAGCTCAGCTGGTTGTGTTTCCAGTCTACTTGGTAAGGTTGACAATTTGCCTGCCCATATTATTATCAGGGTTCTGAGTAATAATCCCATAGCAAACAGATCTCCGAGGCAGGTAGATTCCTCAAAGGATAGTTTTATTGGATATATCATATTGGCACAGTTCTGGTGAAAACTGAAGGTTCCCACAATTTTCACCTAATTTAAAAGTAAACGTTTTCCCCCTTCCCCCAAACAATCAGTCACATGGTCTGCTCAAAGTCCTGTCCGGTTGCCTGGTAATGTCACTCCTTCTCACTTGGAGCAGGTGTGAGAATGACCTTGATTTCCAGGAGAAAGTATTTTGTTTTGGCTACAAAATCCCAGCTGTCTATTTCCCCCTCCCTAACCTTCAATCCAGTGAGGTGACAGTGAAGTTTCAAAATGGCTTTGGTCAGGTCAGCTTTAGGGTTGACAATTATTTTAGAGATGGGAGGAGTTATTTGGGCACATTAATGTTAAGCAATGAAATCTTGAGTAGCTCAGGACATAAATACTTGACAAAGATTTGTTGCTTACTATTAAAAAGTCCTTTAATTGTTAATTCCTCATCAATAAATAGGAAAAATTAAACCGCAAGATTCATCTGGTAAAATAGTCCACCCGATATTGCTAATGAGGTTCTATTAGTAAAGCATTTGAAGAGTAACTTGATGTTCCTAATAGATTGCAATTGATTGCAATAACTTGATGTTCCAAATAGATATTCATTTAAATTAGCTTCCCTAAATGAATGTTTTGGTTTGTTATTAATACGTAAGTTAAATGCAACAGAAGAGTTGCCTTGAAGTTAAAATACAGGTTTTCTCTTGTCTCCATCCATCACTCTATTGATGTAAAGGAAATTCTATTGTTTTCTGTGGCAAAAAATACTAATTCCTGTTTTCTTCTTATTAAGTTGTTTCTATATAATGAATTTATTAGACACTTAACACCATCATTATTGGACTTTTCATGTTAGCAATAAAATAAAAAGTCACTTTAAATACTAATTCCAGCATATGGTTAATTAGTGTTGTATATCACATTGAGTTACTGTAATTACAATTAATGGCAATTTCCTTGATTATAGTTTCATTGCGTAGTACAGTATTGTAAATCAGTGTATAGTAAGTAAGCATGGTTGTCTGAAAAAAAACAAGCACATTTCCAATACAGGTAGTCCTTGACCTACAAGCAGTTGCTTAGCAACCATTCAAGTTATGACAGATCCTGAAAAAGGTACTTTTGACCTGTATTCGAAGTGGGACATCAGTTCCCTCCCTGTTTGCTTAATGACTACTACAAAAAAGTGGTAAAATCAGGCACATTCATGTGGTTACCTGCTTTACAATTGTCACATCTTATGACTAAAATTACAGGCTCAATCAAATGTAAGTTGAGGTAGTACTACAACTTCCAGGAGTAAAAATATAGTCAGGCAAATATAAGCTTTTTAAAGGATGAAAATCAACTAAAATGAACACAGAACTCATTTCCTGCCCTAAAAAATAGATTTAGAATTCCTTTCACATGAATTTTATTGATACCTGCAAAGTGTGTCCCTCGTAGCCTATTTCAGAGGATTAGTTCAACAACAAAAGAACTCTATATATTCTCATATATATTGTTTATAGGGAGTTATATTCTGCCCTGTTCACAATATAGATTTGAGTTTAGGTAATCCAAAAGACTTAATATTTCATCCATTTTGTTCTCTACTTTTGTTTCACCAGCGCATTTGTTTCTTACTTTGATTGGTCCCTAACCTTGATCTTTGGTAGAGCTATATAATATATTTACAACATTGTTTCCCTCGTTTATTTTCCATTTTACTGTAGTAGGCTGATAGCAATAACGATAGAAATAGCACCTAGAGCAGTGGTTCTCAACCTTCCTAATGCCGCGACCCTTTAATACAGTTCCTCGTGTTGTGGTGACCCCCCAACCATAAAATTATTTTCGTTGCTACTTCATAACTGTAATTTTTTACTACCGGTTCTGTGGGCGTGGCATATTTTGTGGGCGTGGCTTGGAGGTCATGTGACCGGGTGGGCATGGCTAGCTGGTCATGTGACCGGGTGGCCATGGCTATGTGTATAGGGACTTCTCAGAGGGCTGAAAAAAGTCATTTCTGACAGGTCCCTGCACTTTTGACTGGTCCTCAACTTATGACCATCCTCACATTTATGCCGGTGCAGCATTCTTAACAACCATGTCACTCATTTCACAACTGCTTCTCTTCACCATGGTGATAAGATAGGGCAAAAACGTAAAATGTGAGGACAGTCGTAAGTTCAAGGACTGGTCAAAAGTGCGAGGACCAGTCAAAAATAACTTTTTCAGCCCTCTGAGTAGTCCATGTGCACAAAAGGACTACCCAGAGGGCTGAAATAGTGATTTCTGACAGGTCCTCACACTTTTGACCTGTCTTTGCACTTATGACTGGTCATCATTTATGCCCATTGTAGCATTCTTAACAACCGTGTCACTCATTTCACAACTGCTTCTCTTCACTACGGTGACAAGATAGGGCAAAAACGTAAAATGTGAGGACAGTCGTAAGTTTGAGAACTGTTCCAAAGCGCAAGGACCAGTCAAAAATATCTTTTCAACCCTCTGAGTAGTCCATGTGCATAAAAGGATATAGCAATAGAGAGGGATGAAGGAAGGGAAGGGAAATTAGAGTAGGAGTGAAAGTAAGAGGGGGAGGAAGAGAGGAGGAGAAGGAGAAAGGAAGAGGAAGTAGGGAGGAGAAGGGGGGGAAGAGAAAGTAAGAAGGAAAGAAAAGAGAGAGGGTGGTAGGTTTGAGGAGAAAGATTGCTGTACAATAAAAAAGATGAAAGGGAAGAAAACCAACCCCAAACAAATATAAATATATTAAGATAAAGAATGAATTGTTAAACTTTAAAGAATAAAAGAGAACCAATATGAATAAATAGCAATAATTAGAAACACACATACAAACATACAATGTATTTTCTTTGAACAGAGTATTTGGCCGGTTCACAAATTTAAACAGTGTTTAGTCATTTCAATTACATTTACAATTTCTATATTTTCTTTTTGCCATATTTATTCCTCATCTATTTTTTTAAAAAAACCAATATTACCTTTCATCCTCATCTCTAATCTTAACCAATTTCAATTTTTCTCTTCTATTCTATATTATACCCTTTCCCATTGTCATCTATTTTTATATCCATCCTCACATTGGTTAATTATGTAATTATGTATTACAGTTGTTTAATACAAATTCAACATTTTAATATAAATCAATTAGTTATATAACTATCTTTTTTGTATATTAATCAATATGAACATGAATATTCCAATTATTTCCATGCAATCCAATTTCTTACAAATCCATTAATTATATTTACCAATAATAATAAACCAAATAATTTCCCCCATATATTCCTCCAAACCACAACTTAACCATTTCTGCTTTCAACACAATATACAATTAATAGTATCTCAATTATTACAATTCCCTAGTTAAATAGAGCTTTTTTTCTTTTGTGTTTTAAAATCTTGAACCTCCTCTTTTGCCCTAAATTTCCCATTGTTCACAGTTTTCCACCTACCTTTTTTGGTGAGGAAAAAGAAAAAGAAATCTCTCTCTGCCTCATTTTGTCACGTTGCAGCAAAGACCCTGCTTTAGTTCAGTTTCGGTTTTCAGCATGGCTTGGGGGAAAAAAATCTGCGCCTCTTTGCAGCTAGCAAAACAGCTGAGAGCAAATCAGCTGAGAGTCGGGAGGCCGATCTAATCAACTTATGGTAATTAACCTATGCTGGAACTGAAAGGGGCTGTTTTTTCTATTTTTGCAAGCACGGGTCTACTCATTTGTTTTCTCTTAACACTGATCAGCTGTAGGATGGCCCTTTGAAGCCCCGTGGCAAGAATTTAAACAGTTTTTTTCCCTTTAGCCATCAGCTGGGACTCGGGAGGCAGCAATAGATTGGGAGTGGGCGGGGTAAGCGACCGGCGATCGGAGATCCAACAGAGGCAGAGAGTGAAGGCGTGGGGGGGGGGCAAGAGAGGGCTTTGGCAACCCCTGTGAAATGGCCGTTTGACCCCCAAAGGGGTCGCAACCCCCAGGTTGAGAACCGCTGACCTAGACTTATATACCACTTCAGAGTGTTTTTGCAGCTCTCTCTAAGTGGTTTACAGAGTCAGCACATTGCCCCCAACAATCTGGGTCCTCATTTTACCAACCTCAGAAGAATGAAAAGCTGAATCAATCTGGTGAGAATCGAACTACTGGCAATCAGCAGAATTAGCCTGCAGTACTGCGTTCTAGCCACTGCGCCACCACAGCTGTTCTCTGATCCTTTGGGACTTTAATGTAATCATAATGGGATACAAATATTCTAAGAAATGCATAATGTAAGATAATCTGAATAAGCTCCCACCCTTATTTGTTCTCATCAGTGTTTACTGGAAGTGGTGATGCTTGTGCGCGAGCTTTTAATACAAAGACTGGCATTCTGCAAAGAGTGTTTCGCGGCCATAAATTGGTTATTAACTGCATCCAGGTAAGCTGTCAATATTTCAAATTCCCTGATTTTACTATGGATGAATCAGTTCATGTATTCGAAATATTCCGCATATTCCGAAATATTTGGTCCGAAATATTCATAAGGCTATTTCATTTTAGATACTCATAAAGATTTCCCTTTCACCAATAATGTTTATTACAAAAAAACCTGTATCAATAGAAGAGAATATTTGTAGCTTAGGGTTGAACTGTGGAGCCCTTGGTGCCCTCGGAGCTTGGTGTTTTTCTTGCTGATGTTTCTTTACCAAACTAGGTAACATCATCAGTACGAGAAGGAAGAGAGGTTTGCTCACTGAAGGGGAAAATTACCTATACATAAACAGAGAGCAAACCCCTTTCTCAGCAATGTTGATGTTACCTAGTTGGGTATCTTCAAGAAAACCATCAAGCTCAGAGAGCACCAAAGACCCTGCAGTACTATTTATAAATTCTTCCCCTGCTTTTACTTTTTTATTTTGTTTAATAACTCCTTTTTTTTTTAAATGGTAAGGAAATACGATCACTCATACTTTTCTAACATTAGTTCCTTCTTTTGCATGAGGAATTGGATGAGTTTAGATTTTTCTTGGGTTATACGTATTGATCGAAACTGGATTGAACCACGTTTCCACATAATCCCCTCTGCTTTGAAAGCAAGAAAGTCTAGCTCTGTCTTTGCTTCCGTCTCGTGTTGTGACTGTCGATGCTAAGCAGTCTAAGTATGGCCCTGTTGTTCCAGATTCACAATGAATTATTGTACACAGCTTCCCACGATGGCACGCTGAGGATCTGGGACATCCGGCAGATTTGTAAACGGAACAAGCGTCGTTTGAAGGAACGGTCTATCCAAGGTAGACATTTCCACAAGGGAAGCCTGCCTCGCCTTTTCAACAACAAAGTAGGCTGTATGCTTCATCAGGAAAATGGAGGACCACGGGAAACGATGGAACTTGAGTGAAAACTGGAGGAGATGAGTAGCAAGCCAGGAAAACTCATGATCAAAGACTGGAGCTCAACCTTATCAAACCTCATTTTGCTTTGTCCCTGGCTGGCACTGCCAAGCATCTTCCTGGGGGTTATATTTCACATGAAGAAACAGACTAGAATATGACAGACAAGAGCGTAACAGACTAGCTTATGAGCCTCCCTGATATGACGTAAATTTCTACCTTGATGCTAGTGGAAAATGAGCTAGAATAATGCTTGCTCACATTCTTGAATGCAATACATCCCCAGTGTTACGAAGGAGGCCAACATTGCTAGTTTGTTGAACTGTGGTGCTGCTTCTTGATTGGTGGATCGTAGGATGGATGGTGCCCAGACATGGTTCATATTGTGTGGTCCAGGGCTTGGGAACTGAATTCCAAACAACCAATGCTATTGGAAGGGGCAGAGAAAGATATTTTTAAGAAACAGGTATGCAGAACTTATCAAATTGGGTGGAGGGAACATCTAAAGATACATCCAGAAACACATAAGAAAAGAATAGCTGCTTTACATGGGAATTGATATTGGTGCCATTTTTACAGATTGTTGAGGCCAAGTTGGAATCCAGCTGAACATGTTTTATATTTGAGAAAACTATCTTCCCCTCTCACTTCAAAACAACTCTGGTGCATCCTGAACTTGACTAATTAGTAATCAGCATAAATCTATTTTGGATGGACAGGGCATTCTGTCAGCGCTCTATGCCAGTGTTTCTCAACCTTGGCAATGTTAAGAGGTCTGGACTTCAACTCACAGAATTCCCCAGGCAACTGAGCTGAACTGGCTGGGGAATTCTGGGAGTTGAAGTCCAGTCCTCTTAACGTTGCCAAAGTTGAAAAACACTGCTCTGCACTTCCAACCATTATTCCATTCTGTCCAGTTTTCACCAATAATTTAAAAACATCACAACTGTGTATCATACATTCCTTATCTCCATTGCTTTCCCAATTATTTTAAAGATATGATTCTCCGCTGATAATTCCACAGAAAGCTGAAGGAAGCTTAAACAATTGTGCAGCACAACACTTGTGTGATGGCTGCTTAAATTCATATTTTCATTGCCCTGGAATTGCTTGCTACCACTTTCAAATGTTAGTCATGAGAAGTACATAAATGAATTTTGAGTTTGTCAACATTATTGGCCAGACAAAACTACATTTGATAAAGAAATAACTTAGCTCGTTGAACAATTATTGTAAATAATAAACTTTCTCAGGATAACCTGCCCAACAAAAGTAACTTTTGAGCTGGCAACTGGTAGGCTAGACTTACAGGCAGTCCTTGACTTATGACCACAAATGAGATCAGAATTTCCATTGCTAAGCAAGGGAATTGTTAAGTGAGTTGCAACCAATTTCACAACCTTTTTTTTTTTGCCATGGTTGTTTAGCAAATCACTGCAGTTGTTAAGTGAATGATGCAGTTATTAAATGAATATGGCTTCCTGCTTCCCCTCCTGCCCCACTGCCTTTGCTTGTCAGAAGTTGGCTGAGAAGATTAAAAATGGACATCGCATGACCCAAGAAACTGCAACTGTCATAAATACATACTGATTACCAAGCACCCAAATTCTGATCATAAATTTTGGGGATACTGCAACAGTCCTGAGGATTGATTTTAAGTTCCTTTTTTTCAGTGCTATTGTAAGTCATTAAATGAATGGTTATAAATCAAGGATTTCCTTCTCTCCCTCTAAATTGGCTTGAATACCCAAGATGTCTTTAAAGCATTCTGTGGGGGTTATTAAAAAAATACGTTTTTGATATTTGAAACACCAAGAAAGAATCAATTTCCACATGTTGTAAGAAACTCACAAAAACTACAAACTACTGTTTTTCTTTAAAAAAAAACAACAAGGACTAAATTTAGACAGTTCAGCTTGGAAACGTTTTCCACAGGCCATTGTTCCAAATGTGAAATAAGATTTTGAGATGTTTCTAAAAGCAAATCCACTTGTCTCCTCTGTCAACTGCTTAGTTCAAGTGTACCTATCCGGCAGCAAAGCAAAATAGTTTGAAGGCATCAGAGTATCAAGGGATATTGAAGCTCCAGCCCATTGTGTCATACACATCAAGGACTTTCTGTAGATGCTATTCATTGACCCTGCCTTGTAGTTTTCTGTTTTCGTTTTTATAGAGACTAGATCCAAAGGAACTCTCAGTTCTGATGCAAGCTTTTCTTCTGAGGAAGATGTGCTTGTGTTCTAAAGCAGAGTCTCCAACTTTGCTGGCTGAGGAATTCTGGGAATTGAAGTCCACAAGTCTTAAAGTTGCCAAGGTTGGAGACCCTGTTCTAGAAAAAAATTCCTGGCTGGGGAATCCTGGAAATTGAAATTCATGCCTCTTAAAGTTGAGAAGGTTGAGAAATATTGATTTAGAGTCCATTGGTTAGATTACAATCAACCAATGGAAAAGCTTCCCTTCGGAAGTTGGAAGTTGTGGGCGTTTCATCACTTGAGACTTTCAGGAAAAGATTGGACTGTCATTTGTCAGAAATGGTGTAGGTAGGGTCTCCTGCTTGAGCGGGGGGGTTGGGCTAGATGACCTATAAGGTCCCTTTCAACTCTTGTTAATTTGTTAAATCTGATTAGAAGATGTAAAGGTTGGGGGCAATTATTGGGAGAAGGAACATTTTAACTAATTGCCACAGGACTAAAAGCAAAAATGAGATGAAGTCTTTCAGAAGTGAAGGTGACATGAGTTGGATTATTGAAAGAGATCCTTTCTTGAGCTATAAATCCTTGCGGGAATGTGTTCCAGAATTCAAAATGAATTAATGTGACTCTCTCTTGATTTTGAGGTAGAGAATGGAAGTTGAACAACAGCTCTGAGGAACAATTCATTTCTCAGAAGAGAAAGAGAGAAGAATGTTGGAATACTTCAAATTTCCTGGTTGACTGAGTTTTTTTTTTTAATTATCTGGGAATGAAACTCATCCTAGTTTTTCTCTCTTCCTGGTATTGGTTTAGATAACCGCTGAGCCATAAGTATATTATAGTTATTGTGGATTTTGTTTTAGCTGAAACAAATATTTTTAATCATTTGTGTACTTTGGGGGTGGGTTCCTTGTTACATACTGTAATCCTATCACTGTCCATGGAGAGGTGGGTGGGAGGATAAAAGAAATTGGAAAATAAATATTCTTTTAAAGAGAACATGGTGTTGTTTAGTTTGGACTGGTTTTGATCACAGTGAACATGAAAGAAGAAGCATCTTTTGGGTCCCAATTACGTTACTGAAACTGAAAAAAATATAGTAAGTAACAACTAATTGATAATCTTGTATCTCCAGCCAGCAAAGCATCTTCTCAGGAGGACAGTTCAAATATATGGTGGTTTTTTGTTTTTTTTTTAATAAAAAGTTTTTATTGGTTAAGAATATACAATATTATAGTTTACAATATGTTGAATTTTCAATATCTTTATGAAAAGATATTTCAATTATTATTTTCTTTTTTTAAATTTCTCACACAACAGACATTATTATCTTAAATCAAAACAAACAACCAGGTTATATAAAAATTATATAAACAAAAAAAAAGGAGTGTTATACAAAATACAATAAAAGAAGAGAGAGAAAAGAAAAATGTCAATTAAAAAAACCTTAAACAATAGATTCCCCTCCTTTCTTCATTTCCTAGTTCTGGCTCTTAAAACCATGGTCTGGCTTCCCTCCCCCTCCCGGACCGCAACAGCTCCGTCCGCCTCCGCTCCTTGATCATCTGATACTTCCCCCTCTTCGGCTCCTGTATCTTCTCCACTTAGGAAGGATTTATGTTGGTCAAAAAAAGCCTTAGCTTCCGTTACATTATTAATTTTCTTCTTACTGTCCTCCCAAAAAATCATCAAGCCCTCCGGAATCAACCACCTAAAACCTACTCCCTTGAGGTACAGCTTATTTGATAAAAAATAATATTTTCTTCTTAATTCTCGTACCTGTCTGGGAATCTGCTTCAGGATGGTGATCTCCTTGCCCCTGTACACCAGCGCCCCCAGTCTTTGTTTTCTCAATATCTCATCTCTCAGTTCCCTTCTCACAAATTTAATATGAATCTCTCTTGGTAGATTATGTAAAATTGCAAATTGTGAGTTTACTCTGTACACCAAGTCCACATCCCTTCCAATAGACTCCAAATCTCTTTCTAAAAATTCACCCAACATTTTAACCATCACTTCTCTCAAATTTTCCTGGTCAAGTTGTTCCACGTTTTGGAACCTGAGAAAATAAGACATCTTATCCAATTGTAAGGTTAACATTGCATTTCCTCTCCCATCCTCCACCTTCTGGAGTGCCCGTACCTCCCCCTCCAGACCCCCCATCTTCTTCTTGTTTTGCTCTGCCAGCTGTTGAACATCATTTAAATCTTTTTTCATAAGTGTCATTTCAGATTTAATTTCAGATAATCCTTTTTGGACGTCATCTAACTTGTCCAACTTTTGGTCCAATATTGCCAGTCTTTCCAAAATTTTCGCCATGTCAGTTGCTGCTGATTTGTGGCCCTTAGCCATCTTAGATCAGTAGAAGATGAGAAATCAAAGGGCAAACCTCCAGAGAAGAAAGAGGGATTCGCAATCTAAGTAATTTTTCAACTGTCCACCAGTGGGCGCTCACAGGAGCAACGAGTCCGAAGTATAGAGTAGGTCAAACAGGAAGCCAGAGGAGAATGTTGTCTTCAATCATAAATAAAGAAGCAGGAAGTCAGATCGCCGCCATTGTCTGCCGGGGGGAGGGGCCACCAGACCTCTCCAAGAAGCTCTGCCACAGCCATCCTCCAAGGAAAAGTCAGAAAGGTAAGGGGTTTCACCCCATCTCCTTCCCCCTAGTTCTCTGCCACGGCACCTTTCCAGCTACAAGGGGGGGGAACTCCAACCCCCCCCTCTCGCCTCCAGGATGCCTGCTCCACTCTGCAATCAGTCAGTACAGTCCGTTGTGCTTTCTTAGGTAGCACCAGTCCCCTTAGGCGCTGTGGCGCCTCGGCGGCCTCGAAAAAAAGCCGCCGATCGCCTCCCGCCCCCTCTGGAGCCTCGGGCGCGCCAGCATCGGCCTCCCGGCCCCTGGAAGTGAGGCAGGGGACCCCTGGCGAGCCGCCCTCAAACGGCAAACGCCCCAATAATGGGGCACTTGGCCCAAAGGGCCTCCAGATGGGGGGGATCAGACTCTGGGGCCAGAGCTAGCCCGATCAAAGTCTGTCGCCAGCGGAACCGGAAGCGGAAGTCCCAAATATATGGTGTTGATAGGCCAAGGTTGGGAGAAGAGAAATGACAGTTTTTGTCATTCTTCATCAAGAAGAAGGAGGAGGAAGAGGAGGAGGAGAGGGGGAGGACGAGGAGGGAAAAAAGAGGATGAATATGAAAGGGAAGGAGGAGGAGGAGAAATATAAAGGAGGAGAAGGGAAGAAGAATCTCAATGACCATCAATGAATAGCAGTCCCAACTTGTCTTCCCATTGCTATAATATTAGCATTCCATATAGTTAGACACAAGGGTGGAAACTACTACTACTACGTTCTACTAACATTCAGCAACTTTAGGAGAGTCACCTATTTCCAAACTGCATCTTACAGTATTACATGCTTGTCTGTCTTCAAAACTTGGAAATTAATGAAACTTGCTTGCTAGCTGAAAAGAAACTGGGAAAAAATACCTTTCAATACCTTTGATGCAATAACCAGCATAACTGCACAACTATTCTATTATTCTTCCTTCCTAAGGTTGCTTAGATAGAAAGGGGGAACGTTTTTGGGGTTTCCAGATCTTGCTAAATCACAAATGATTTCAATTAATACCTGCAGGTGTCAAAGCTTTCTTGATTCGTCAAGATGGCATCCAAATGTAAATAATTGCCAAAATTCTTGTGAGATTTCAGCAGTCTTCTTGAAAATCACATGAGAGCTAAAGGGTGAGATGACTTCAAACAGACGATTTGAAAGATGTCTCAAGAATTTGGTAATTTTAAATGAATCTTAACCGAGAAGGTCCATTGTCCATAATTACCTGCTGAAGCCTGTTAAAAGTATCAGCCACCTTGCTTGAATAGATCACAGTTACTGACTTCCGCTTATAATACAGGTAGTTCTTGAGTTAAAACAATTTATTCAGCAATCATTTGAAATGATGACATTGAAAAAAGTAACTTACATCCAATCCAGGGGTGGGTTCTACTTACCTTTACAACCGATTCGCAGTGGGGCCGTGTGCGCGCACTTGCGAAGTCATCATTTTGATGATGTCGGGGTTGGTGGGCGGAGCTTCCCGCCGGTTTTACTACCAGTTCTATAGAACTGGTGCGAACCGGGGCCAATCCTCACATTGAGCAACTGTCATAGCAACCCCGGTTACATGTTCAGAATTTGGGTACTTGGTAACTGGGATATATTTACGATGGTTTGTTTGTGAACTTTCCAGTTCAGAATGGGATACCTCACCACAGCCAACTCTTGGCCAACTCGCCACGGGACAATTTAACAATTCAATTTAATTATTCAAAATAAAAGAAATATATATAATTTTTTATCATTCACATTTCATTTTGTCTCTCCTTTTGCATTCTTTCTTTAATGATTCTATTCCACCATTTTTTTGATATTAGTGTAACTCTTGTACTGTAATGAGTTGTCCTGCAGAAAGTTGCCGGTGGCAAATTGTCATAGACCTTTTCCAGGGGGCCTGACAAGCCAAGTCAATGGAGAAAGCCAGATTTGCTTAATGAAGATGTACCGTATTTTTTGGAGTATAAGATGCACCTTAGTTTTTGGGGAGGAAAATAAGAAAAAAGCTGATTGGTGGGTAGATCAGCTTCCCAGAATACCCCTAACCAGCTGTTTCCAGAGATGAATTTTAGCAACATGTTTGTTGGTTGTGAGCTCTGTGCCTTGCTTTTTTTTCTGCCTCTGAAACTTCTGAAACTCTGTTTCAGAAAAAAACTTTTTTTTCTGCCTCTGAAAGCCTCCGAAACACAGCTTCAGAAAAAAAAAAGGCTTTTTTTCTGAAGCTCTGTTTGGAGGCTTTTTTTCTGTAGCTTCTTTCAGAGGCTTTTATTCTGAAGGACTATCTGTACTCTGTTCAATCTCCTTTCTTTGGTATTGGTATATAGATTAACCGCTTCCGATCTGTTGGTTATTGTGTCATTCTGCAGATTTGTTAGCATAGTTTGGTTAGAACCTTTACTGATTCTTCTTTTGTTGCTTGCCATATTATTTTAGATAAAAGCCTTTCAGAGGCTTTTTTTCTGGAGTTCTGTTTGGAGGCTTTTTTTCTGAAGCTTCGTTTCAGAGGCTGGGCGGGGCTACATTTGGAGTATAAGATGCACCCAGATTTTCACCCTCTTTTTTAGGTCAAAAGGTCTTATACTCCGAAAAATACGGTAACTCACTTGACAATCATGGCAAAAAATGGTTGTAAAATTGGGCACTTAATAAGTACTTTTGCTTAACAACGGAAATTCTGGTTCCAACTGTGGATGTAACTCGAGGGCTACCCGTATTCTCAAAGGCTTGTAGTCCTGAAGATCTGCACAATTGTTAAAATGGTAAATTTCCATCACAGTAGATCTCATCTGTTCTTTTCGCTTCTGAGCCTAGTTCTGACTTAAAGAATTTCAGTTCAGCCTGAAGCTCTCCGTTTGCTTTGACAAATTACAGCGAAGATGAAGATTGGCAAAACAAAAGTGACAATGACTTTGGTTGGGTTCATTTCCTTTGCCCCAAAGAAAAGCAGAGCCGAGGTGGCTTCCGCACAATCCTTCTGCCTGCCTCACTGAGGTGGATGGATGCATTTTTAATGTGTTTTTCTATTTCTGAGTCTGAGTGCATGATTGATGTTTCTGCCAATACCTTTTCTTTGCTAATTCCAAACACTTGAGCAAAATTTTCCTTGAAGTGGCAGGTTTTGACGCTGTCAACTTTCAAGGAAGAAATGCATGGCTTTTCTGTAGTAATTAGCAATAATCAAACTCAAACCGAGAACTCACCAAAATGATAATATGAAAAAAAAAACCAGAACATTGTAGCAGAATTCTTAACCGGGAGCAAGGAAATGAGTCTCCAGTTATTTAAAATTACTATGAAAAGGTGAAGGTGACAGCACAGGAATTCCAACTCATAACTTTTGTCCTTAAATGTGAATCTATACAGACACCAATACATCACTTTATAAATATGTGATGGCTTGCACCTGGGCCTTGCTTATATAATGGTTATCACCTCCATTAATCAGTGTGAGAACTTCTCCTCATGGAAAAGGGAGCATCAAAGCAATGTAATCACTCCTGATGTTTATTTTTATTTATTTATTATTCCATTATCATCATCATCATTATTATTATCTCATTTATTCATTAAACATGAACCTCACTCAACTGAACATTTAAAAATGTGTCACAAATACCATTGACTGGTACTAATGGTTGCTACGGGTTGCTGCCAGCATCTTAGGTATCAATCAAGTATCTTCTTAAAATATATGATGTTCTGAGTAGCACAGTTTTTATTATTATTATTATTATTATTATTATTATTATTATTATTATTATTATTATATCTAGGTGATGAACAGCCCTAATATTCCTTCCTCCTCCTATTTTCCTCAGAACAACCCTGTGTGGTGAATTAGGCTGAGAGAGAGGGATTGGCCCAAAATCACCCAGCTCACTTTCATGCCTAAGGCAGGACTAGAACTCGCAGCCTCCTCCTTCTCAACTTGGTAGTATTAAACCAAACTGGCTCTATGGAGCTGACTGGGGAAATCTGGGAATTGAAGTCCACACCTCTGAACGTTGCTGAAATGGGGAAACATGGGAGAGACTGAAGTTGAAAAATGAAGAATTTGCCAGCTTGTCAAAGTTGACTCAGAAACTCTTAAAAGCAAAAGAAAACTGGATCACCGACAAATATGTCAATACTTTTGATATGAATATTAGGGGTGCATACCAGACCCCAAGCATTTCCCACCCCCTAAGATTTTTTTTAAAAAAATTGATTTATATGCCGCCCTTCTCTGGAGACTCAGGGCAGCTTACAATGCGTTAAACAATAGCCTTCATACTTTTGTATATTTATACAAAGTCAGCTTATTGCCCCCACAATCTGGGTCCTCATTTTACCTACTTTAGAAAGGATGGAAGGCTGAGTCAACGTTGAGCCTGGTGAGATTAGAACTTGCAGTAATTGCAGGCAGCTGAATGTTAATCGCAGTGCCTTAGTCTACTGTGCCACCAGGCTCTTATCATCAATTGTGTGCCCATTGGAAGTCGGGGCTTCTGGATGCATTGTGCAAGTATTGTCTTTCCCTCCTAAGGCCAAACAACTGAGAAATATACAATGTTTACAGATACAAGTTAATAGCTCTCTGGACCTCTAGAAAAATTCCCCAAATTAGGCGGGTACATAATAAATGTCTCCCCTAGATGTACCCTTACTCAGTCAGACATTTTAGATGTCCATTGCAGCAACTGTCCATTATTGCTGAACCTTCTGACTTGTGGCAGTAGAGCACTGATCAATTTCATATAAGGTTGAATTCATTTGCACTCTTCTGGACCTTGCAATCCTAAATCCATAAGTATCTAGAGATCTGACTGCAGGAATCTCTTCCAGAATGACCAAAAACTTCATTCTCACAGGACTGGTAAATTGTTCCCTCTTTCCCGCCACATCTCAATGTTTCTCTCTCCCTGGCATGAATTCCTATAAGACTGCTGGCCCCACACTGTTAACATAAAAAGCTACTGTAAACTGCCAGCTGCAAGGCAGAACAATGACATTAATAGGGAGCAACTCTAGCCCTCCATTGTGGTGACGTTTGGTGTTCCTCATCACCCAGATGTTGGTTTGTACTTGTAAACAGGAAGCACAGAACCAAATTGGGACTAGTTTTTGCTTTGAAAAAGCAAAAAACACTCCCACACAGGGATGTCTATGCATGCAGTCAGTCAGCTTCAAAAATCTTTTGACTGGAAAGCAGGGACCAAACTTGACTGCTTCTTTTGGTGCATTGTGGACAACTGATGCTCCAGTCATTTCCTCTCCAGACTAAGCAATTCTAAGGATGGTTCATTCAATAACTCAAGGAAGAAACCTGAGTTAGGAAATACGATGCTTTGTAAGATCTAAAAATGAAGACGTGTCTGCCCTCTAGTGGTTGCATTGTTTTATTAGTTATAATTTGGGCAAGATTCAAAGAATCCAGTTTTTCATTTTTCTCCCCCACAGAAATGATCCTTCTTGCACTCAGAAGTGGTTCTTCAGAGTGCAAGAGAATTAAGCTGCCATATTAGAGACACTGCTTGTAAATTTTCAGTTTGTTAAAACTGAAAAGGCTGAACTGAACACTTTAAAACAGACGCAAGATAGTCTAAATTCACTGTATTTAAGCTTTCTTGCAATGAAGTGATTTATTAAATGTGAAGAGGTAGGCTGGAAAACCCTGACATGAAATCCTTATTGATCCTAGTGTTTTTTTCCCCCAGGCATAATTATAACTGCAGTCACAAAGTAGATCTCTAGTAAGCAAATTTCCAAAGTGGCCCCATAACTAGGATGTGTGCACACCGGTACGGAGAAACAAACATCTATTCATAATAAAGTGTGTTTTCATCTCCTCCCAAGTTGATCGAATGAATCACATCCCTATTGAAAACCATTTTAAAATAGTTAAAATCTCAACCAGGGTTATATCCCACCTTAGAATATGCCACCTGGATTCTGAAAATTGGCTATTAGTAGTTTAGTCACAAAAGTGTCCTAAATCTCTAGCCTCTGCCATGCTGTGCAGGAAATCTAACACAAATAAATCAGTGGTGAAATGTAAAATTTGTTACTACCGTTTCTGTGGGCGTGGCTTGGTGGTGGTGGGGGTAATGTGATTGGGTGGGCGTGGCCAACCTTTTTTTTTTTAACTTTTAAAAGCATTTTTTTCTACAACCTTAAGAGGTTGCAGAAAAAAATGAAGCCTCTGCCAATCAGGCAACTCAGCTGGGATCGCCAGAGGCTTTTAAAGGCATTTTTTTCTTTGGCAAAACCACCCGCCGTCAACGCTACCGGATTGCATGATCCGGTCTGAACTGGGAGCATTTCACCCCTGAAATAAATGTGTGTGTGTGTGTGTGTGTGTATCAGGGGTGGGTTCTACTTACCTTTACTACCGGTTCGCAACAGGGCCGCGTGCGCTCGCTTCACTTGCGATCTTTTGTGCATGCACAAAAGTGTTCTGATGACGTTGGGGTTGGTGGGCAGAGCTTCCCTCCGGTTTTACTACCGGTTCTATAGAACCGGTCTGAACCGGGGGTAACCCGCCAGCGGTGTGTATATATATGTATGTATTTATGCAGACCAGGAAAACTTGTTTGTTTTAACATGAAAGGCCTATTCCCCATTTTTTCCACACCTTTGCATACCTGATTACCACATATGAAGAAAGGTATCTAAATGGCAGCAACGGGGGCATCCTTTTTCCAAAAAGGCGCCTATCTTGCAAAATCCTTTCTTGGGTACATGCAGAAATCTCATATTTTTATTTATTATCTTGTAAATGACAAAGAATGCACAATCATATCCTGTTTCCTAAATTACAGGTAGTCCTCAACTTACAAATATTTGTTTAGTGACCATTTGAAGGTACAGCACTGGAAAAAGGTAACTTATGACCACTCCTCACATTTACGACGGCTGCAGCATCCCCATGGTCACATCATCAAAATTCAGGCACTTGGCAACTGGCATATATTTAAGATGGCTGCCAGGTTCATGCAATTGTCATTTGCAACCTTCCCAGCCAGCTTCTGGCAAACAAAGTCAATGAGGGGAGCTGGATTCACTTAATGACAGCATGATTCATTTAACAACTAATCTGCTTAACACGCATGATAAAATGCTCGTAAAATTGGGTCTGATTCACTGAACAACTCTCTTGCTTACATGGAAATTCTGGTCCAATTCTGATGGTGCACACATGCATGTGGATTGCAAGTTTGAATTAATAATGGTGTATTTTGTCTTTTGCCCTCCTGTGGATGCTTAGGATGATAAAGGAAGCTGACAAAGAAAGCTAGTTTTGTCTAATGATTAAAGCATTGGGCTAAAAACTGGGGAAACCACCAGTTCTAGTCCCACCTTAGACATCAAAGCCAGCTGGGTGACTTTGGCCAGTTCCTCTCTCTTAGCCCCCACAGGGTTAGGAGCAGGAAATATGTTTGCTGCCTTATTCATAAAAACAAATGTGGGTCAAAAGCAAGCAAGCAAACGAACAAACAAATAAATGTCACTTTCTTTAAAGATCGCAGACATTAGTAAACCCAGGGTTTCAAAGTTGAGGCAAATCACCAGCTGGAGTCAGGTTCTTGTGAAAGGGAAGGCCATATAAATATAAGATTCATGGGACCCCAAAAATTCTTTTTCAGAAGGCAACTGTTCTCTGTTTTTATTTCTTTCTTTTGAAGATGTTTCGCTTCTCATCCAAGAAGCTTCTTCAGCTCTGACTGGATGGTGGGGAATGGAATCCAGAGTTAAAGAAGCTTCTTGGATGAGAAGCGAAACATCTTCAAAAGAAAAAGAAAAAACAAGGAAGTCCAGTTGCCTCCTGAAAAAGCATGTTTGGGACAACCACGACCTGGATGACTGAGAATTGCTACAAAGGTTCAGGCAAGAAATTTCAGAGACATTTTCTCTCTCTCAAGACACATGCATACACACAGACTCTCCCCGCTTCCCCTCCCCCCTCACACACACACACACTCATTCTTTTCTGCATTTTCAAGACAGTCTTTGTTCCTGCTAGTATTTTTCAGCTTTTCAAAACACTGTAGCCGTGATAAATGTGTTTTTTATTGGTTAGTAGTGCATTAGCAAGACTGCTTAGAAAAGGAAGGTATTTCAATTCCACACACAATAGATTTACAATAGTATTAAAAAAGGAAAGAAAGCATAAAAACTGCTCTATGCACAAATCCTCATTTCTAATGAGAAAACACCAGGACTAATCTTCACGGGATTCTACTCAAGGGCTGCCCTACCGAGATCATTCGCTGTTTTTAAAAAATTCTTTTGCTGTGAAGGGATGCAAAATGGATTTTATTCAAGCTATGATTTAAATAAATCAATTTTACATCAACATATATATGCTGAAGTGCTCTACAAAAATATTTCTGTAAATATTTCTGTTCTACAAGTGACAGTACTGTCCAGTGGTGGCTTTAGATCGCGGTTAAATAGACTTATTTTGCATGCCAACGTTTCAAAACTATGCAGCTACTTAAGGCATCTGGCAAAATATAAGAAAGCGACCTAACCTTTAAGCTCTGGATCGGGACTAAATTAGTTCCAGTTAAGTTAGCTGAGTTCTTGAGTTCCATGAGACTTAAAAGCAACTAACTCTGCCTGATCTAGCCCCAAAGACCCTGAAGTACGAAACTGAGATACAGCCTCCCAAAGTCTTGTCTCTACTTGGAAGGGATCTGCAGATGTCCTATATAGGACAGGTACTCATTAATGACAACTTCCTCCTCTTCCAAAGTTAAGTCCAAGTAATCTTCTTCATGTTCTGGAATATCTTCTAAGATTTCACTGACAGCATCCACTTCCATGTCTTCATCTGTTGAAGCCCCAGAGGTGCCTACAAATAAATGAGAAACGAAAAGTTCACAGAGAGCAAAATTTCCCGGGCTCTTAATCCACAGAGGGCATCTTCCAGGAATAGATGGGAGTTGGTCAGTGACAGATTGCACCATAATTTCTTACCTCATCTGTGAAATAATGTACTTAATTAAACTACAAAGCATTTGCACAAGGTTTAAGACTGTTCCTGGTTTTGATGAAGATCAGTGGGAAATGGAAACACAGGTAGTCCCTGACTTACAACAGTTCCTTTAGTGACCAAAGTTACAACGGCACTGAAAAAAAGTTACTTATGCCTCTTTTTTCACACTTATGACCATTGCAGCATCCCAAGGTCACATAATCAAAATTCAGATGCTTAGCAACTGACTCGCACTTATGATAGTTGCAATGTCCTGGGGCCATGGGATAGCCTTTTGTGACTTCCTGACAAGCAAAATCAAGGGGGAAACCAGATTGATGTAACAGTTGTGCTACTGATTCAACAACTGCAGTGATTCACTTAACAACTGTGGCAAGAAACATCCTAACATGAGGCAAAACCCACTTAACTGTCTCACTTAGCAACATAAATTTTGAGCTCAATTATGGTCATAAGCTGAGAACTGCTTGTACAGGTAATCCTCAAGTTATAGCCGTAATTTAGCCCTGCAATTATCGTTGCAGTTGTGACGGTTGTAAAAAGGGTCACCAGGTGACTGGACCCAACTTTACAACCTTTTATGTGACAGTTGTTAAATGAATGTGGGAGTTAAAGTTAACCCATTGTTGGGGTTGGGCTGAGAATTACTGGCCCAAAGTTACCCAGCTGACTTTCCTGTCTTAAGGTGACAATACAATCCAGTTTCTATCCTGCTGCCTTAACCACTAGACCAGGGGTATGCAATCTTAAACACTCAAAGAGCCATTTGGATCCGTTTCCCACAGAAAAGAAAACACCGGGAGCCACAAAACCCTCCCCGTGCCTGACTATTTCCTGAGCAGCCACAAAACTAGCATATGTAGTTGAATTAAACGTTCTGTTTTCTTCTGAAACTTTTCTTTTCTTGGATTTATCCATGATTGGCCTATCGGGGGTTGAAAAGCTCAATAAATCGCATGCCAATGGGTGTCATACATTGGCAGCTGTGAGACATATTTTGAGAGACAGAGGGCCGCAATAGAGGGGTGAAAGAGCCACATGCGGCTCCAGAGCTGCAGGTTGCTGACCCCTGCACTAGACCAAACTCCCTTCATGTTAAAGTCCAAGTCACCAATTTGTGACCTCTCTGCAGCTCAGAGAAACTCCATCGTTCTTCCATCGACTCCATCTTCATATGCTACGTAACATTAAGAACCCTTGTCATCTCTCCCGATTCCCTGCCTCCATGTGTCCTGTGGGCTGTTTGCCATCCCTGACCTGGGCCCTTTTACCTGCAGAATCGGTAGGAGAGTCTTTGGATGAGCTGGATTCATTGGAAGTGGTGGTGCTGTCCGAAGGGGTCTGTAAATCAGCAGGGAGGGACCCCTCATAATGAAGTAGGGTCTGTACAGCCAGCTGAATGTTGCCTCGGAATATTTTCAGAGCTTGCTCCGCAACGCCAGGATTAAAGCCCATGTATACCAGCTAAGTGAAAACATACATTAAGCCGCATTTTAATCTCCTCCCGAGAAATTTAGAGTTGCTATCTTTGCCTCAGAAGAGACCTGCTTCCCAATATGAGATGAAAGATGAAGAAAGCAGTTTAAAACTTCAGAGAGTGATGGAAATTTTAAAGCCGAACATGAAGGCAACCGATTCCAACATTCTAACGCCTTCCTCAAACACCTCCCAACAGGCAGAATCCCAGGTTCTCAGCAAGGCCTGCTCTGATTGGGGAATTCTGGGGATTGAAGTACACATGGTGCCAAGAATGCCCATGTTAGGAAACCCAGCTCTGAGACAAATAGCAATAGCGCTTATACCGCTTTGTGGTGCTTTACAGCACTCCCTAAGTGGTTTACAGAGTCAGCATCTTGCCCCCCACCCCCAAACAAGCTGGGTCCTCAATTTACCGACCTCGGAAGGATGGAAGGCTGAGTCAACCTTGAGCTCCATCAGGATCGAACTCCTGGCAGTGAGCAGGGTTAGCCTGCTGCGTTTTAACCACTGTGCCAACTGATTCTTGCACTATACTGGAGACAATCTGAGGATCCATAGTCCTTGCTTATGGATTGCCTTGTTTAGTGACTGTTTGAGGTTACAATGGTGTATAAAAAAAAACAACCCTCAGCTTTGCGACCAATCATGTCCATCACAGTGCCCCATGTTCCTGTGATCGCTGTTTGCAGGCTTCTCAAACAATGCGCGACAAGCTTCCATGGGGAACATGGAAGCAAAATCGTAAGTCATAATCATGTGATGTTTCACATAACGACCACAATGAGTTGCTTAGTGCCCAAGTAGGAAATGATGTTATAAGTCTATCATTGTCATTGATTTACCCACTTAATGACTGCAGTGCTTAACTGTTACCTGTTCTAATTAGGCTGCTAAGCGAGGATTAATGTATTTTTTTATTGTAAATAGGCTTCAAAATTACAATTAGTACCACCGATTGACAAGAATTGTTCAGGAGTTTACAGTATTGGTAACTTCTAAAATATAGACCTCCCTCCCTCCCTTATCCATCCATCCATCCATCCAGACTAAGGTGTGAATTTACACTCCATTCTGCAACTACAAAGCAAATGGGTGAAAGAGGATGGATGGATGGATTTATTTATTTGGTTTTATTTATTTGGTTTATTTATTTGGTTTATTTATTTATTTATTTGGTTTATTTATTTGGTTTATTTATTTGGTTTATTTATTTATTTATTTATTTATTTGGTTGGTTGGTTGGTTTATATGCCGCCCTATCTCACAATGGACTCAGGGCGGCTCACAACAATAAAACAAAGCCACAATATAAAATGAAGTCTAAAAATTTGAAAATTTAAAATTAGCCCTTAAAACCCCATTATCAGTCCAGGTCGAGGGATTTAAAAAGCCAAGTTTTTAATTCATGGCGGAAGGTGTGAAGGTCAGGCGCTAATTGGAGTTCCAAGGGAAGTTGATTCCAGAGGGTGGGGGCACCCACCGAGAAGGCTCTACCCCTGGAGGTCGCCAGCTGCCACTCTCTAGCTGACGGCACCCTGAATAGGCCCTCTCTATGGGTGCGAACCGGGCGATGGGATATTGTTGCTGGCTGTAAGTGGTCCGCCACATATCCTGGTCCTATGCCATATAGGGCTTTATAGGTCATCACCAGCACCTTGAATCTTACCCAGAGGGCAACCGGTAACCAATGCAAACCGCACAGGAGAGGTGTAACATGGGAGTATCGGGATTCTCCCATCACAACCCGCGAGGCTGCATTTTGCACCAGCTGAAGCCTCCGAGTGGTCCTCAAGGGCAGCCCTATGTAGAGAGCGTTGCAGTAGTCAATCCGTGAGGTGACCAACGCATGAGTAACTGTGCGTAGGGCATCTCGGTCCAAGTAGGGACGCAACTGGCGCACCAGACGTATCTGGGCGAATGCCCCCCTGGTCATGGTCGTTATCTGGTCTTCTAAGCTCAACTGTGAATCCAGAAGGACGCCCATAGTCAGCGATGGCACCTCTCCATTGAACTGAGATGCCGGTACCCACAGCCACTCGGTCTTGGCCGGGTTGGGTTGCAATCTGTTTCTACCCATCCAGACCCATACCACTTCCAGGCACCAGGCCATCACGTTGAGGGCATCACTGGGTTGTTCGGGGTGGAAATAAAGAGCTGAGTATCATCTGCATACTGATGATACCTCACCCCAAAACCACGGATGATCTCCCCTAGCGGTTTCATATAGATGTTGAACAGAAGGGGCAAGAGGACCGACCCCTGAGGCACCCCACAAGTGAGGAGCCTCAAGGTCGATCTCTGCCCCCCTGCCAACACTGCTTGCGTTCGACCCGAGCGGTAGGAGGAAAACCACCGTATAACAGTGCCTCCCACTCCCAACCCCTCGAGGCGATGCAGCAAGATACCATGGTCGACGGTATCAAATGCCGTTGAAAGATCCAATAGGACCAGAACAGAGGAATAACCTCTATCCTGGGCCCTCCAGAGATCATCCATCAGAGTGATCAATGCTGTCTCCGTACTGAAACCCGATTGGTATGTGTCGAGGTAATCCGCTTCATCCAGGACCAGCGGGAGCTGACGTGCCACCACATTCTCAACAACCTTCGCTAAAAAGCGAAGGTTGGAGACTGGACAAAAATGATTTAATACAGCTGAATCCAAGGCCGGCTTCTTGAGGAGGGGCCTCACCACCACCTCCTTCAAGGTGGTCGGGAAGTTCCCCTCCCTCAAAGAAGCCTCTATCACCGCCTGGATCCAGCCTCGTGTCACCTCCCGGGCCGAATAAACCAGCCAGGAGGGGCACGGGTCCAACACACAGGTGGCCGCACTCAGCTTCCTCATGATCCTGTCCACTTCCTCTGGGGTAACAGAATCAAACTCTTCCCAAAGCACAGGACCCGCTGTCTTGCCCCCATCTGACTCTGTCCAGTCAGAGTCCAAGCCATCCCGAATCCGAGCGATTTTGTCCAACAGATGCTGACCAAACTCCTCAGCTCGTCCCTGTAAAGGATCTTTCCTCACCCTCTGATTTAAGAGGGAGCGGGACACCCTGAACAGAGCAGCCGGGCGATTCTCTGCGGACGCGATGACATCGGCGAAGTAGCGGCACTTTGCTGCCGCCAACTCCACCAGGTAGGCCCGTATGGCCGACCTTAACTGAAATCGGTCAGATTCAGAACGGCTGGCTCTCCAACAGCTCTATAGGCCTCGTCTACGCTTCATCCCCTGGAGCTCCTCGGTAAACCAGGGCGCCAACCGGGGTCTGTGATGAATCAGAGGCCGCAAAGGAACGACCTGGTCCAGAGCCCTGGCAGCAGCCTCTTCCCAGGCCTCCACCAGGGTCGTGGCTGGGGCGTGGGAGAGAGAGAGAGAGGGATCATCCCAAGCTCCTGCTGGAATCTCTCAGGGTCTTATGTGGCCTTATCTGCTAGCACTTAAAACAGGAAAGCCTCTAGATAGAGCAAATGGGCTGCTTTAGATTGATTTTTTTCCAATGCTAACATTCTAAATTAGGTGCAAGGCCCTGGTTAGTTCCATGTGCTCCAAATGGAACAGGGAATAATTTCAGAGGATGCCTGGGCACAAAATAGCTGGTGGATGTGAACTGATCCGCTCAACCTGGCAGCTGAAAAAAGGGATCAACAGAGCAAAATCCTAGACTGTCTACCTATCAAAGGATGTTTTAAAGCACATGAGCAACCGGAATAACTGCAAAAACAATGCAGCAGATTGAACAACAACAATAAAAAAAAATTAATGGTATCTGACTAAGTTGCAGAGAAGATTAAAATAGCCACCCTACCCCCTTTGGCTCACATTATTTTAGCATTTTTTTGACATTAAAAAAATATGTAAGCCAAACTAGGTTAAAAAAACCCTGGGTTTTTACAAACAAGAAATTCTGACTAAAACTAGGACTCTTGAAAGCATTTCTTTCAATTTCTTACAGTTCTTCCTTGGTTACACGGGGATTTTTGTTTTTTTTTTTAGTTGCAAATGCTCCCATGCACCCTACCAAGATGATCTGGAGATGGGATGAGTAACTTGCAGCAAGTTGGAAACTGGAAATGGATAAGAGCTCAAGGGAAGAACAGAACAGGAAATACACACAAGACACAGACCACATTCCCGACTCACCTGTTCAATACTTTGCTGGGGAACTTGAAACTCTTCTCCTGGAGTAGAAGCATCATCATTTGGTAACAGCAGTTGGGGATTATCAAGTAGAATCTAGAACAGAAAATTAATAACGTAAGAAACTAAACCAAGGAGAGATATCCCAAGACAGTACGAATAGTCTTCACTTTATAGGCATTCCTCAATTTATGACAACTGGGCCAGAGCATCCATTGCTAAGCATTGCAGTCATTAATGCCCGGTCTTTATAACGTTTTTGCCGGGGTTGTTAAACAAATTCTACTTCCTCCATTGATTTTGCTTATTGAAACCCCCCCTGGAAAGTCACAAACGACATCTGGGATACTGCAAACATTGAGAATACATGCTGTCTGCCAAGCAACCAAATTTTTATCATGTGATTGCAACAGTTAAATACAAGGACCGGTTTTAAATCACCTGGTTGTAAAGTTGAGAGGACTGGTGTAAAGCAAGTGATGTTTTGACCTAATGAGAACAGAGGTAAGCACTAGGAATAAGAGTTACCTTCACTGCTTCTTCAATGTTCCCTTTTGACTTGTGAAGTGCCTCTCTGGCTGCTCGCTCTGAATAGCCCATACTTTTCAAGGAGTTTATGCCTTCTAATTGCCTTCTCCTTTTGGCCTTCTCCTCCCTCCGTATCAGAGCCTTCTCCTGAATGAGAACAGCAGTAAGACATCTTTTCAGTATTCAGCAAAACTACATTTCCACACTCAGGTTCTTATCTATAGATCGTTTCTCAACTTTGAATGCACTCCTTCCCTCTTTTTGACTATGTGCCAGGTCAGAGAGTCATAAAATCACTGCCATTTTCTAGCAACCACACAGATAAATATTCTTTTCTCCATTTATCCCTAGCCAGGTCTTTCAACAGTGTGCTCATAGCACTATTTTAGCTAAACACTGATATTCATGCTGTGCAATTGTGAAATTGTCTAAGAGCTTCTTTTCTAAGAATCTGGACCCCCTCTGTCAAAACAACTCTTTCATTTCAGCAGTTAAGTTGGAATATTTAATAGAATATAATTGTTGAGTGTCAAACAACCCCTCGACACAATGACCAGAGAAGTACGACCCGAACGGAACACCCTGACATGATAGCTCATACGAACCCATGGCGAGAGGGGCCAAGTCTGGGATGAACAGATACGGTGGAGGGGGGTGTTGTAGCATTTTAGGCATGCATGGTGATATCAGGTGGTGGATGGCATGGGGAACCTGCGAGGGGGGGGGGATAGGTATCCCAACAGCAGCGCCCAGTGATGAGGGGAGGGGCGAAGGCCCGGAAGCATGTTACGAGCGGCCGCAGCCACCCTAAATGGAATAAGCGGCTCAGCTGTTTTGAATCCACAGCCAGGCAGAAGGCGGGGCGCTTGAATGTTACTCGATAAAGCCAGGCGGACGGCGTGAACGGGCGTCTCCGACTTTGTTTCCAACTGAGGAACTTCAGCGT
The DNA here is from genome assembly GCA_012654045.1 of Ptyas mucosa. Lineage (NCBI taxonomy): Eukaryota > Metazoa > Chordata > Lepidosauria > Squamata > Colubridae > Ptyas > Ptyas mucosa. Next base: position 639,316 of record WNWU01013384.1, on the reverse strand, counting down.
TTGCTGTAAACCACCGCGTAAGACACGATTAAACCGGACTGCTTCAAGATTCCTTGTGTGTGTGTGTGGCGTTTGTCCGGCGTAGCACAGGTGGTTCCAGAGGGACTGACAATAATATTATAAAGTTTTGTTTGAGCATTTATGCTTTCATTAAGACTCAGAAACCATGTCTCATTTTATTTTCTTTCAGTTTGGCTGGCTTTCTTACTCCCCACTGTTCACAGCCCTTGAAACAAGCTTATCCAGGGAAGTGAGATAACTGATAGAACAAAATATTTTGTAGTTCAGGGATGAATTGCGGTGTCCTTGGTGTTATCCAGGTTGGTTGTTTTCTTGTGGATATCTAGAGGAAAACAACCAAACTCAGAGAGCGTAAGATGTCTGGAGGAGGAATGCAACCAAGATTAGAGAGCACCAAGACCTGAAAGATTAGGTGTACATTCCAAAAACAGTTTATGCTTAGATAAATGTATTCCCAGAAATTAAGAGGCCTTGGTAAGAAAGGGAGGACGAAGTTCCTTATATGAAATGATTCCGAGATAGAAATGGGAGACTGGGTAAGGGAGTGTATTTGATTTTAATGTACATTATCTGTGCTGGATAGAGGGGGCAAGCTGTTCACTCACCTAACAGCTTGCTGTTAATTGCTCTTAGATGAAAAATAAAGAACTCATGCAACTGTTTTTTCCTAATCCCAGCTCAGAACGGAACTTGGTGAGGAATAAATATTGCAACAGTTAGAAACCATTCATTTGGTGAGAAAATAGTGGGATTTATTGGTATTTCAGTGCAAACAGAGGAGAAATTGGTCATTTCCTTGGATGTGCCTTGGATAGTACAGTGGTCTAAAGCCCTGTTATTAACATCAGCTGCCTGCAATTATTGCAGGTTCGAATCTCACCAGGCTCAAGGTTGACTCAGCCTTTCATCCTTTCTAAAGTAGATAAATTGAGGACCCAGATTGTGGGGGCAATAAGCTGACTTTGTATAAATATACGAAAGTATGAAGGCTATTGCTTAGCGCATTGTAAGCCGCCCTGAGTCTCCGGAGAAGGACGGCATATAAATCAAATTTTAAAAAAAAATTCAAATTTGTAAGAGATGCAGAGTTCCGATATAAAGCAATGCACTCACGTGAAATAGAAGTACAAGATCAGTGTTTCTCAACCTCAGCAGCTTTAAAAGATGTGTGGAATTCAATTTATTTTATTTTATTTTATTTCCAATTTCTATACCGCCCTTCTCCCTGAGGACTCAGGGCAGTGTACAGCCAGAAATAAAAACATGAAATATAAATATTAAGACAATTAAAATATATATAAATTTGGCTACAAAATTTAAAACTCACAAACCAATTAAAATATTCAAAATATTTAAAATTTCTTCTTAAGCCAGCCCGGCTTGTTGGAAAAAATGTGTTTTTAGGGCACGGCGGAAGGCACTGAGGTCATGAATTCTCCTAATCTCCGGGGGCAACTGGTTCCAGAGGGTGGGTGCCCCCACAGAGAAGGCTCTCCCCCTGGGGGTCACCAGCCTACATTGTTTGGCTGATGGCACCCTGAGGAGGCCCTCTCTGTGGGAGCGCACGGGTCGATGGGAGGTCATCGGTGACAGAATTCCTAGAATTGCCCAGCCAGTTTGCTGGTTGGCTAATTCTGAGAGTTGAAGTCCATACACCTTAAAGCTGCTGAGATTGAGAAACACTGCACCAAATGCTTGTAATGCGCAGTTTTATTAACATTGCACTGCTTCCTGCATCCCACCCTGCTATGAAATTGCATGGCACTCTTTAACACACATTACCTCCCTCCTGTTGGAAATATGATTGGCAGCATGCTCCAAATGGCCATCACAAGCTCGGAGACCAAGGCGAGCCTCTTGAGCAGAAAAACCCAGAAGTAACAAGCTATTGATCTTTTCTGGATCAATGACCAGCTCTTGGAATAAGCCATGTGCCTGCAAAAAAAAAAAAAAAAAAAAAAAAGAGTGGGGGGAGGGAGAGAAACAAACAAACAAACAAACAAGAGTGAATTACAGAAGTAATTGGTTGCTGTTTAAAGGCACAGTGGTGAAAACATCATGCATTATAGTATTAATCTACTATAAATGCCACTGTATTTAAGGAGGTTTAATCCAAGGAATTACACGTGTAGATTTACGATTTTAGGGAAGGACTTTGAACTTTGAAAAGAACACAATAACTCACTCTTTGAAGACATTCGGCAGCTTCTTTTTCTCGGCCATTGTGATAATGGCTTATGCCTTCAAGCAAGTAGAGCCTCAAAAATAAAGCTTTCTCTCTCCCAGAGCTCCCCTGAGGAAAAGGAAATATTTACAAATGAGTCAACATGCAAGGGACGTTTCCCAAATCACAGCGTAACAAGCCAGGTTTGCCTATTAGAAATCACTGGTATTTGAGTGGGACTAAGAAAAAAGAATTAGAAGCTGAGTCCTAAATGACAAGTTCTGTACAAGGATCATCAGTTTGTTCTGATCTGGTGAAACTTTGCAGAATTAAATGAAACGATTTTAACAGGCACACCATCAAACGCTTCCGATATTTTGGCTGTAAACATTCAGACTTTTAATTAATTCCTTGAAGCTTTTGGAGTAAATACTCTTTCTGGCATATCTTGCTTAATGTTCATTCAATGTAAATGAGGACGAGTTTCATTTATTAGTAAATTTATGTATTATGCTGCCCATCTCACTATGCAAAATGACTCTGGACCAACTTGCAACATGATAAAAAAAAAAACCAACCCAGAAATATAAAAGCACTGACGTTCTTTTTCATCTACTTAATATTCATTCAAGGTATCTGAGGATGGGGGCCCGTTAAACACAGACAAACAAGCCTACTTTTATGGTGACCAGCCTTTCGTGGTGCTCTCCGTAACACTTTCTGAAGCAGTTATGGGCTGATGACAGCTTTTTCTCGGCATCGTCAAGGCATTCCAGCTGGCCCAGGTGGAAATAGCACCAGACAATGTCCAGTTGCAGCACGGCATAATTATCCACCGTGGCGAGGAGTTCTGAGTCACATTCACTGAAAAGCAGAACATATTGGACACAGGTACTGCAGAGCTGCTGAAATGCAGGTGGAATTTAGAGGTGCTAGGGGTGTGCCATACAGGTAGTCCTCGACTTACAACAGTTCGTTTTAGCGACCGTTCGAAATTACAACGGCACTAAAAATGTGCCTGGCTGCCAGCATGTTTATGATGACTGCAGCGCCACAGGGTCATGTATGAAGGCCATTTGTGACCATCCAAGAGAGCTTCTGACGAGCCAAGTCAATGGGGAAGCCGGATTTGCTTAATGACCATGTGATTCACTTAACGACTTGCCATGATTTGCGCTACAATTGTGGCAGGGAACGTTAAGAACGGGTGCGACTTGATTTTAACTTCCTTGCTTTGCAACAGAAATTTGGGTCTCAACTGTGACGGTAAGCCAAGGACTATCGGTACAGCCACACATCATATCAGGGATCTCGTAAGCCAGGGGGATAAGGACAAGAACCTGCACTGAACGTCCGCAGGGCAGGGTGAGTGAAACAGCATGACAGAAATGTAATCCCCAGAGAAGGGTATGGAGCAGCAATGCCACCAAAGACACAGTGAACAGCCAAAATATAAACAAGGTAAGTGCGGGATATACCCAACTCCAAAGGAAACACCAATGTGTCGGCTCCTTTCTCTCTGAACCACAACAACACAACTTTACAGAAGCCTCAGGTACCTCCAGGCAAACTGGCTAGAATGGGCTGAATGGAAACTGGTCCAAAGGCTGTTAGGAGGAGCTGAACTGGTTTCAGTCAGGGATGCTTAGAGGGTGGATCGTGAAGTCTTTCCTGCAGCTTCTCTGGAACTTTACGCCTACAGCTTGAGTTTGTGAGGTTCACGTTTGGGCTGGGAAAGAGATCGATATGCAACCTTGTTATGCCCTTATCTGCAGACTTGCTAGCACAAGATGTCTCTTTCCAGCGGTGGTATTCACTTAATTTCCCTACCGGTTCGCAAATGTGAGAGCGTGCGCACATGCGCATGGCCTTCTGTGCGTGCGCTTTGCTCACGCATGCGCCTTCTGCGCATGTGCCCGGCCTCAAAAATATGTCTAAACAGGATGGCATAGAACCAGGGTGGGCGGGCGGGCGAGTCCACCTGCAATTTCCACTACCGGTTCCGCAACCGATCTGAACCAGCTGAATACCACCTGTCTCTTTCCCTTTCTGAGTACAGATAGTCCTCGAGTTACAACCACAAAGGAGCCTGGTAGTTATGGTTGCTAGTTGTGACAGTTGTAGAGTGGGTCACCATGTGAACCTTTTTTGTAGCGGTCATTCAAGCAACCTTGTTCCCTAGGAATCCGTTTTTGCCAGAAGCCAAAAGTAAAAAGTGGCTTCCGGCAAAACTGTCGTAAATCACAATCGCCTACCTGACTGTGGGGCACAGCAAACGGCCGTAAATGAGAGCTGGTTGCTGAGTGGTCAAAATGCAGCCATGTCACTGTGGGACATGGGAAGCTGGAAACCGGGGCCGTTAAGTAGCTTTAGTAACTTCGAATGACCGTTAAGTAACTGGTTGTAAGTTGAGGACTATCTGTACTGTGTTGCCACATTCTGGGATGGTTGGTTCAGGGACAATGTTGCCAATAAAGCTGAGGTCGAGGCTAGCTTTCAAAACTGCAGTGCTTCTTTCTATGGTTGTGGGCTAAGCACGTTTGGAAATGACAAGAACAGAAGCGAAATGTTTTCGGCCCGTTTTAACAAGTACATGAAATTGCTAGGGGAAGCACTATAATTAGTGCTGAAAGAACTTTTGCGAAAGGAAAGTGAGATATATTTTTTTCTTACCAAAAGTGTTTATCCGCATCCAACAGGTACGGCAATGCCACAGCATATTCTTTTTTTTTCAAGAAAGCTCTGCCCTTCTCATGGTACCCCATAGCTATTAAAAGAGCCTACCAAAAAGACAAGGAGGAAGCGAAGAAACATTTTACTCGCAACAAAAATTAAAGAAATTGCTTTTTAAACAAAACACGTTATCAAGCAGGGCGGAGGAGGTGGACAGGCAGAAGAGAACACAACTTTTGAAGAGACCATACTTACTTTTTTAGCTTGGGGAGGAATCTGGATAGTTCTTCCAGTCTGGTTTGCTATGTCCAGGTAAGGTGTGGTGTCTGGATCGAAAGAATTTTCTGTAGCAGAACGTGCATATAAAAAAAAAAACAGAACACATCTCAATAAACCAGACTTAGTTTTAAATAAATAAAAGGCGAACAACCTAAATTTTGAGGGCCACACAGCCCTTGCCCCAAGATTTTAGTGCAGGTACTGGAGATCCCCCCCAAATTGTCATCAATGTTTAATGTTTAATGAAAAGATACGATTTTACAAGCACCACATTTTTTTTAATGAAAACGATATGAAAATCTTGCTTTATTTAACTGCTGTCTTGGAGGGCTGTGTCAGCAAACTGCTCAAAGGGATAGGGTGGCCGTCAGCCTAATAACAGATGAGCAGTCATTAAATAACTGGGGACCAAGAGTTCCTTGGTATGCCTATGAAACTAGGACCACTTAGATGACTGATCTAATCCCCTCATTCGCTACTCACAGACAAGAACTTTCATAGGAGTTTTCCAGTCAGGAATCATGTTGCATCCCAAAAGGCTGAATTTTTCAATTTCTCAATTAAAGCTTTATAAAAAATGAATTCTATCTTTCTCACTCAAACCCTCCATAGTAGTTAAAGAAGAGTTGCTTGTTTTACAAAGTATGGGATGATAATTCTTTCTAAATAATAACTCAATGATTAGCAAATCTTTTTTTTTAAGGGGGGGGGGGAGAACGTATTTTATCTGAGATTAACTCTCTACTCTCAGCCACACAAGTTTACATGTTTTTTCTGGATCACTCACTTTCTCTAAGCCCAATCTACCTGACTGGTTATACCAAAAAAAAAAAAAAAGGTCGGAGATCTGGTTACTGAGTGGGATGCGGTGGCTCGGTGGCTAAGACGCTGAGCTTGTCGATCGAAAGGTCGGCAGTTCAGCGGTTCGAATCCCTAGCGCCACATAATGGGGTGAGCTCCCGTGACTTGCCCCAGCTTCTGCCAACCTAGCAGTTCGAAAGCACGTAAAAAAAAAATGCAAGTAGAAAAATAGGGACCACCTTTTATGGGAAGGTAACAGCGTCATGCTGGCCACATGACCACGGAGACCACAGACAGCGCTGGCTCTTTGGCTTTGAAACAGAAATGAGCACCACCTCCTAGAACGACTAGCACATGTGTGCGAGGGGAACCTTTACCTTTTACTGTGCTTGGACAGAACTGCATGTCCAATGCTAATTACTACTAAATTGCAAAACGAATATAAGGTCAAGTCAAGGGGAAGACCAAGAAAATCATGGTTGGATGGAATTGACAAGATCTGAAAAAGGGAAACATGAGAAATTTAAAGGAAAAAAAGTGGCCTGAAAGTGTTGGAAGATCTGAAGGAAAAAAGAATGTCTCTCTCTCTCTCTCTCTCTCTCTCTCTCTCTCTCTGTGTGTGTGTGTGTGTGTGTGTGTATCCTACTCTTAGTAGTCTGGGACTTAAGGGAAAAGTTCCTTTACCTCTTTCAGCAAGTATTTCCAATCCCCTTTTTGTCCTCTGCATCCTTTGATTGATCTCTTTCTTCTTTAGGGCCTCTTGTTCATAATGTATCTCTTCTTCACGGATTTTCCTTCTGGCTTCTTCTTCACTCAGCTTCAGCTCGAGCACCATCACTTTGACATTGTGGGTGACGCCCTGCTCTTCTAGTGTCTTTCCTGAAAAATGGAAGTGGATTGATGTTCCAGCCAAAGCCAGCAGGAGGACTTCTGAAGTAAAAACTTCAGGGCATAGCTGTAGGAACAGTTCTATTCAGAAGTTGAATGAACAATTATTTTAAAAATGCGTTTAAACACAGGATACATACCTAATTCCAGTTGTTTCTTGTTTATAATTACTTTAATGCAGTTTTCTTCAAATCCGTATGTATGTGCTATTCTGGGAAGAAGAACAATAGCTAGTAAAAGCAATTCGGCTTCAAAATTATACAACTATCTACCTTTTGAAAAAACACTAACTTTGCAAAATTATCTTATAGATCAATTGCTTCTTATTTATAATTACTTTAATGAAGTCTTCTTCAAATCCGTGTGTATGTGCTATTCAGGGAAGAAGCATAATAGTTAGGCAAAACAATTCAGCTTCATGATTATACCGCTATGTACTTTTTGGCCATATGATGCTTTATAACACAGTGACTTATAATGGAAATTCCAGTCGCAATTATGGTCATAAGTGGAAGACTATCTATACTCAGAAAATCTATTTCTATGTTCAAACTGAGGAACTGGTGAAATAAATTTCTTCTATGTTTATACCTTTCTGAATACATGGAGATGATCCGTATGGCATGTATGTTATGATATAATTATAGTGTGCAGTTATATAAAATAAATTGCAGGAACTTTTAGCAAAGCACTCAAGTGAATGGTAGATACTTACTGGGATCGCAGCTCTTTGCCTGTGATAACCAATTTGGTTTCCAGCATATTCTTTTGCATCTATGAAAAACAGAAAATACTGATTCATCTAAAGAAGATATAAAAGATTTGGGGTGTTCAACATGTTGGCCTTATTTACTGAGCAGCACTGCTATATTAAAATTTCAATGTTTTCATTTTGGAATTCTGGATATTGTTCTGATCAGTTTAGTAGCTTTGTTTAATGTAAGTTTGGTTTCATTCCAGTCCTTCCTAACTTTTTTCATTTTTTTTCTTTCCAATTTACACACATCAGTAAACACAGAGCAAATGGGAATCTTAATATTCAACCTAGTCCTACATACATACATAAAGCAGAGGAGGAAACAAATGAAAAGAGAAAGAAAAGAAACCACAGTGAACAATGCAAACCTCAGTTCTACAATTAATGACAGTAATTATCCCTATGAAACCTGAAAGACAATAAGGAGAAAAAGAATTCAGCAAAACAAATCTATACACAGACATTCTTAAAAATCTCTTCACTTGCAGATTGTTCCTGATATTGGTCCTACTAAAGCAGGGATCTTCAACCACCTGGCAGACTGGCTGGGGAATTCTGAGAGTTGAAATCTACCATGTTTAAAGTTGCCAAAGTTGGAGACCCCTGTACTTAAGTACAAGAAGCACCAATTTCAAGTACTGTATTTTTCGGAGTATAAGATGCACCCTTTTCCCCCCCTAAAAGGGGGAAAAAATAAATAAAATAAAAAATAAAACCAAAGGGCTATTTTTTTTTGAACTAATACACATTTGGACACTTTCACTTATGCTTTTGATATAGCCATGTTATTCCTGATCTAATCAGATTAGTAGAGGTAAACCTGATTTACAACAGTTTGTTTAGTGATCACCTCTGCTGTTATGTGATTGCAATTTGGGTGCTTTCAGGCAACTCACATTTACGATGGTTGCATCTTGCAATCACATTAGCATGATTTGTCACCTTCCCAGCCAGCTTCTGACAAGCAAAATCAATTGGGGAAGCCAAATTCACTTAATGACATGATTCGCTTAACAACCATGATAAAAATGGTCATAAAGTCGGGTCTGTTATGTGATGACTTCCTTAATGATTTTATCACTTAGCAACCAGCCCCAACTGTGGTCATAAGTCAATGACTACCGTATTTTTCAGAGTATAAAACGCACCTTTCCCCCCCCCAAAAGTAAAAAATTTAGGTGCATCTTATACACTGAATGTAGCCCTGCCCACCCACTGGCCCCCACTCTTTGGCCTCTGCCTTGCAGCAGTTACCTCCTTGCAAGCAAACAGCAGGGAAAAACAGCTCCTTTCAGCTTCAGCACAGCCTAATTAGCACAAGTTGATTGGATTGGCTTCCCGACTCTCAGCTGATTTGCTCTCAGCTGTTTTGTGCAGGGCTCTGCTACTTGCTGCAAAGAGGTAAATTGCTGGAGCAGATTTTTTTTTCCTTGCGCTAATCAAGCTATGCTGAAAACGAAAATGAAAGTAAAGCAGGCCGTTTGCTCTAAGGAGGCAAAATTGCTCAGAGGCAGAGGGAGATTTCTTTTTCTTCTTTTCCTCACCAAAAAAGGTAGGCGTGTCTTATACTCTGAAAAATACGGTAAATACACAGGTCCTTCGTCTTTAAGAATTCAGTACTGATAATCCTTGATTTATGACCACAGTTGGGACCAAAATTTGTGTTGCTAAGCAAGGAGGTTAAACGAGTCACCATCCATTTTCATACCCTTGTTTGCCAGGGCTGTTAAATGAATCACAGCAGTTGTTAACTGAATTACGTAGTTGTGAACCTAATCCGGTTTCCCCCATTGACTTTGCTTGTCCAAAGCCGGACAGGAAGGTTTCGAATGGTGATCATGTGACTCTGGAATGCTGCAAGAGTTGTAAATACATGCCAGCTGCCAAGTGCCCGAATCGTAAGCACAGGAACCTTTTTATGGACAGAGTTTTTAATGAATCACTGAAATAAATGCAGGCCACAAGAGAACATAGCAACATGCTTTATATTCCCACTAAACGAACATTCTTTTTAATGTGAGGGCTGGTGAAGGTTTCAGTCTTAGCCAGAAATTATTGCCCAATGCATTTCATTGCTTTTATTCAATAATTTCATCTGGAGCTATTTCCCCCTAATCAGTTGCCTTTTACAATCCTAGGGGGATTAACTAGGTTTTATTAGTGTTTCACCAACATGTTTATCTATTATTACCTTAATCACTGCTGAGACAGTTGAGTAAGTTTTACAGTAAACATAACAACATCAGCTGGGTTCGCCTAACACACATTAGGCTAAAATGTAGACGGTCATTTTCTGCTTCAGCGTGTAATGAAAACAGAAGTGATTTTTTGTCCTGAGAGTTTGCATCTTCTGGTCTTATGAAAGAAAGTCAATTCCGGGGGATTCCTACCCTATTCTCTTATACATAAATAAACAGTCTCGTTTTTCTGGTGAATGGTGGAAGGAAAGAGATGACCAGAAGCAAGATGACTGGACTCAAGTTATGGTAGCAAAGGGGGCACCGCTGGAAGAGCTGAAGGACCTAGGTTGAGGAGAATGTCTTCCTGGAGAATGTTATATGGCTGCTAGGCATCACCAAATTGATAGCATGTAAACAATCAATAAATCAATGCAAAGTTCCCCCTCTCTTGAAAAGTCTATAATGTTGGCCCAAAGGTGCTTTTTCAAGAGGCAACTGGACTATCTGGTTTTTCTTTGAGGACGTTTTGCTTCTCATCCAAGAAGCTTCTTCAGCTCAAAGAAAAACCAGAAAGTCCAGCTGCCTCTTGAAAAAGCACCTTTAGGACAACCGTGACATGGATGACTGAAGATCTCCATAGACATCCACGATGTTGGGATAGAAGGAAGGAAAGAGAAGATGAAGATGACCAGCAGCAAGGTGGATGGACTCTGTTAAGAGTGGCGATCGGGATGTTGGAAGAGCTGAAAGACCAGGAAGGACTCTGTTGGAAGAGTTGAAGGACAGATTGTCAAAGAGAAAAATCTATCTATGAAACTATAAAGAATCAACAGTGGTCTAATGACATGTAACCAATCAACTGTCTCATTTGTCTATATATAAATGAAATATAGGTAGTCCTCAAGTTACGACCATAATGCAGCCTGCTCAGTTTTATATTTTTTATAGTGGTCTTTAATTGAACATACTGATTGTGAGTGAATCTATTGTTCGTGATGGGTGCCATTTTACTAAAAACTGCCAAGTGATTGATTTTGAGCCAAACTGTCATAAAACAATGGCCATATGACTGGGGGTGGGGACTGCGACCATTAGAATGGTGGATCCAGCTCATAAGTCTGCAGGTTGTAACTTTGAATGATAGCTAAGCAACCAGTCGTAAGTCGAGGGCCACTTGTATTATGCGATATTTGGCAAAAATGCACACGCCTCATGCCCATTGGACAGACTTTTCTTCAGATAACGGGAAGCAGCTGCTTACTTTACCCATCCTTGAAGGTAAGGCTACTTCAAGGGTTGCCACGCCCGTTGACTCATAAGCTTCATTTCCCATTCCTCTCTCGACAGCTTTGCAACGTATTTCTTCCAGAAGAGCTTCTATTTCATTGTCATTGTAATTGAGCCTGGCTGAATATTGCCGAGTGAGATCCTAGGACAAAAAAACCGAATCTGCTAAGAATACAAAAAGCCATAAAAATGCATGACGTGACAGGAGAGGCAATATGCTTGCCTACCTTCAACTCTTCTCCAGCTTCCTTGTTGCTGTTGGTATATGGAGGTTTCCATAGCTGAATTTTTTCTTCACGCAAATAGCTTTTCAGCTTCGCTGCAAGGAATTTGTTCTGTGCCATCCTGGCATTAAAAAAAATGAAACAAAAGGAGAACATTAATCTTGGTGTGAGCCTAGTTCATATAAACGTGGTCCTCAACTTACAACCACTTGTTTAGCAACTTTTTGAAGTTGCTGGTATTAAAAAAGGAACTCACAATCGGTGAGTTCTTGCACAAAGGACTGTTGCAGCATCCCCCATGGTTATGTGATTAAAATTCAGGTGTGTGTCAATTGGCATGTATGGCTACAGCATTCCCTGAAGCTTCCCTGAAAGCTTTCGACAAGCGAAGTCAATGAGGGAAAACAGATTTCCCGCACAACCACGTGATTCATTTAACAATTGTGGCAAAAAGGCCATAAAATCAGGTGCGGTTCACTTAATAACCATCTTGATTAGCAACAGAAATTTTGGTCCCAATTGTGATCATGAAAGGACTATTTTATAACATTTCCATCAAAGGAACATTCATCCCACTATATTTATTTTTATATATGTACTGTACATAGTTTCCCAAAACCTCTTGAGGGTACCTGAATAATTCAAGACTACTATCCCGTGACTTCTCTTTCAAGTTTTCAGAAACAAGTTTACTTTTATGTGAAAGTTCATACAATGTGGAGAATTGTAAAAATCCTCCTAGCATCCCACTATCCTGACCCACAGATAATAAGGACATTCTGCTCATAAGATAGAGGAAACTGAGTAACAAACAACCTGTCAATAGGAAACAGTTTGGTGAATAATATATTATGGGGTTTTTTTATTATTATTTGCTCATTTTGCAAGCAGCAACTGGTAGGGTACAGTCATAAAACCTTACCCACTGAAAGAAGCTAACGTATGTAATTTTAACTTGCGCCCACTGGAGATGGGTGCTGAATCCAAGTGTAAAGAATTCATGCTTTCCTTAAGGTGACACATCTTTTTATTTCATAAATCTAATTGAACTAAAATCTTAGCAATTTTTTTTTTACAAAGCTACTTCAGATGTAAAGTGAAAGTTTGTAGCTCAACTGGAATTTTATTTAGTTTTGGTGCCTTTGAGCCAGTTTTTGGCTCCTGATAACTGCCTGGGTATGTCCCTGAAGTTTTTTCTTGGCAAAGTTTTTGTGGTTTGCTTCACTCCTTCCTGGGGCTGAGAGAGAGGAAGTGGCCCAAGTCATCCAGCTGGCTTTGTGTCTGAGGTGGGACTAAAACTCCCACTTCCTGGCTTCAAGTATTGATGGTTGAGGAACTATGGGAGTTGGAAGTTCACGCATCTTAAAGCCGCCAGGGTTGGGAAACCGTGCACTATCCCAAAATGGGTCTCTAGAATGAAATACTGGAATAATGCTAAATTTATCAAATATGCTTTTGTACTTTTCATTGCGTTTTGATCTGCAGAATCAACAGTGATACTTTGCAATGTCAAAGTCCAAGAAGGCAGCCCAGAAATGCCTGGAGATTAAAAAACAGTTAAAAGCCAGCTGAAAATTTCATCTAAAGAACAAAACAGAAATTTTATGGGCTTCAAGCCATTTTTTCCAGAAAAATCCAGCCGTCATGAAAAAAAAAATCTGAGTACTGCAGCTATCACTATGGCTCTGCCATTTCTGGTCTCCTGCATTTTACCCTCTGGCAACAATCCCCGTGTGATCCAAGCAGATGCCATGTTTTACAGATGTAGCCAATAAAACCAGCCAACATTTCTGTTGTTTTGGATTTGGGACACAAGAAGGAAGCCAGAGAAAAGCACGGATTGGTCCTTTTGCAGAGACTCTCCCAATCACCATATGGAAAAGCAGAAGGTCGGCAGCTTAGCTTCCTTTCGTGTTACCTATTCCGCCAACTCTATGATCCTCCTGCCCAGCTTCGCCATTATTCTTTCAGCCAGATCAGGAAATGGGAAAGCCTCCCTCGAGCCAGACAGATCTCCTAAGCAGCTGGTTGAGGAAAGGAGGACATCTTAAAGGGCAAACTTAATGGAAGGAGAACAAGGAAAGGATACAGACTGGTTTCTGGAATTATTTTCAGCGCTTAATAGCAGCTCTATTCTGGACCATGTGACTGGAAGGGAGAAGGAGAGGCAGGAGGCTTGGAACAGATCATAATGATCATCACCATCATCATCAATAATTCTGATGATTGGAGGCGATTATTTGTCCCAGTGATTTTTCAATTATTAAAAGACTGGTGGAGAGAATAATAAATTGTTATTTTTCCCTTTCCACACTTATGCCCTCCCTGGCTTATTTTTCCCTTACATAAGGAAAATTGTGTTATTCTACTATCATTTTGGCATCTTCTTAATCAAGTAGCCTTGACTAGTAGCCAAGTAGCTACTTGTTACTCAAGTAGCCAATACAAATTCCTTGTGTGTCCAATCACACTTGGCCATTAAAGAATTGTATTCTATTCTAAAAGTGAGAAGTGAATACAGGTAGTTCTCCACTTATGATCACAATTGAGCCCAAAGTTTCTGTTGCTAAGTGAAACATTTGTTAAATGAGTTTTCCTCCATTTTACAACCTTTCCTGGCACAGTTGAGTCTGCTCTTCCCATTGACTTGGCTTGTCAAAAAGTTGCAAAAGGGGATCATATAACCCCAGGCCACTGCAACTGTCATAAATATGAGTCAGTTGGCAAGTGTCTGAATTTTAATCATGTGACCAAGAGATGCTGCAATGATTGTGTGAAAAACAGACATAAGTTACTTTTTTCAGTGCTGTAAGTAACTATGAATGATCACTAAATGAACTGTTGTAAGTTGAGGACTACTTGTAGCATGTTTAACTCTTTGGACTGTAAGATATCACATTATATCTTAGCTATTTTGTCCACTTTAACAAATGTTATGGTGGGTGTTTTATTTTTCATTGTTTCAACTCTAGCAATAGCAGTAGCACTTAGACTTATATACTGCTTCACAGTGCTTTACAGCCCTCTCTAAGTGGTTTACAGAGTCAGAATATTGCCCTCCAACAATCTGGGTCCTCATTTTACCTGAGCCAACTTTGAGCCTGGTGAGAATCGATCTGCCAAATTGCAGTCAGCCAGCAGGAGTAGCCTGCAGTACTGCATTCTAACCACTGGGCCACCGTGGCTTTAGTTACCAATATCCTCAATGCTTTTATAAAAAAACGGTAATGCCCCGGGGGGGGGGGGGAAATACCAAGCAAAAAAGAGTTTGTTGTATGATGGGCAGCTATATAAATATCTAAATGAAATAAATAAATATTACTTGGTTTGATTTGGTTTAAGATGTTTTGGAAGAGTTTTAGTTTCTTCGCTACAGCAATGCCTCGAGCAGAAACAAATCACCCAAAATTATATTATACGGTTTACATAGGCAAATTGGGGATGTATAGAGTGGGGGGGAGGGAAGTGGGGGCAAACAGGTGATAAAAACGATGTTATGAAGACAGTGTTTCTCAACCTCAGCATCTTTTATGATGGGTGGACTTCAACTCCCAGCATGCTGGCTGGGGGATGCTGGGAGTTGAAGTCCACCCCTCCCACCTGTGTTAGGGAGGCTGATCTGAAATTCCTGAAGGGCGGAGTTTTGTCTCGATGGCAGTGCCAGTTCAAAGGGGGCGGGGCTTGCACGGTGACATCACGGCGCAAGCGGGTGAAGGGGGGTTTGCACTGTGACGTCACGACGCGAGCACCGGCCCTTTGTGCTGTGACGTCACGCATCTCCTTATACGGCGCCGTATCTTGGGGTGTAGGAAGAGACGCCTATATATATATATATATACTCACCGGTCCAGACTCCCAAACCCCCAAGATGGCAGGTCTCGGAACCCAGCCTACCTGGAGGCTCAGGTGAGACAAAGAGGGGAACCCCCCCACCTTCTGAGGTAAGAACACTTACCTCACACACCCCTCCCCTCAAGGATCTCCAGTCCGCTTGTCAATCCCTTGCGCTCCCTCCCTCCCGTCGCTAAGAGAGACGCCGGCCGGCCCTGAGCGATCCCCGTCAGCGGCTGATACCCCTGAAGGGAGGGAGAAGGAACCGGAGCCCCAACCGCCCAGCCTGTCGCCCGCGGGCGCCACCCCCCCCACCCCCCACTCACCTTCGCGATCTCTTCTCCGTCGCCGGCGGAGGGCGTGTGAGGGGGGGAAAAAAAGAAAAACTTCGAATGGCTCCGTCGGACGTCAGAAACGAAAGCGAGAGAACGCTCCTGCGCTGACTGGGGACTCCTCCCGGCCGAGGGGGCGGGGCAAGGAGGAGGACACGTGACCGAGGGCCGGGCGATCTCCCGCCGCCATTTTTTGGCGCCTGTCGTCAAAGATCGGAGTGGGCATGCGCGTGGGAGAGAGAGAGAGAGAGAGAGAGAGAGAGAGAGAG